>PPNS03000049.1:0-79320 GCA_003708225.3 Williopsis suaveolens | reverse complement strand
CTTGATGATTTGACCAATCGTAGGTATCTGTTCAGAGCAGTGGCTTGCAGTTGTTCTGTAGTATATATTTGCACACGACACCATACCACCAGAGAGCTATGATGGGGAATACGAATATCCGTATCCGACTAGCACCAATGACTCGCTTGAAAGCTAAAAGCACACTGCTATTTGGATTCGCTTTCATTCTATTAATCAATGTTTCGCTCTCGATCATTTACAACTTCCATGAACCTTCGCAGCTGAGGATTAGAAAGGCTTATAAAGATTTCTACAAGGGCTACAAAGACGTTGATGACTACAGAATCCACAATATCTACGAGAAAGATGACCTGAGGTCTAGATTGGCCAAAGCCTTCCCATATCAGAAGAGCACAGACCCGTTGGATAAGAAGATTTGGCAACTATGGAAGACAAAAATAGTCAAGGAGTTGGATAAGGGACTTCAAGACTTCGTAGCGACGTTTCAAAGACAAGCAGATGAAGAAAAAGGAGCATATGAGTATACGTTGTTTGCCAACTCTGAGCAAAGTGACATGGTGAAACGTATGTTTGCAAGTGTTCCAGAGGTTCATCAGGCATATGACGCGCTTCCAAGAGTTATTCTACAGGCGGATTTCATGAGATATCTTGTAATATTGGCAGAAGGTGGCGCGTACTCAGATATTGACACATCTTTGAATGCAGATATGCAGGACTGGATCACATATAACGATACTGTTTTCGGGAAGCCAAACCAGATTGGTTGTGTTGTTGGTATCGAATCGGACAGAGATGAGAAGGATTGGCATAGAAACTTCATGCCTCGTCGTTTGCAATTTTGCCAATGGACATTGCAAGCAAAACGAGGACATCCAATCTATCGAGAACTCATTGCCAGAATCACAGAGGTGACGTTGAACCAATACAACAACGAAACAGGTGACGTTACAGTGGGGCCAAATACGTTCAACATTAACCCAGATTCGCCTTCAAGGCAGAGTGCAGTGCTTGAGTGGACAGGACCTGCCATGTTCACCGATGTTGTGTTTAACTATATCAATGAGGTTTATCAGTTGAATGAGAAGCTCTTTGGTGTTGACTTTCCAAAGGATAAAATGGTCGATCCAAACAGACCTTTGAACTTGCTCTCGAAGGTCCGATACCATAAGCTCAGGGGAAGTAATCATAACGAATACAACCCAGAGACGTACCCTATCGGATGGCAGAACTTTACCAAGCAGGAGCACCCGATCCTCATTGATGATGACTTGTTGATGTTACCACATCGGTACTTCGGTGGTAAGATGGGAGAAAAGGATGATTACACACAACACCATTTCAAAGGCTCTTGGAAGACATAAGACAGAGATGAAAACTTCAGCTGAGGTACTGTGCTGAGCCTGTCCTGGGCTATCTCAGCAGGTGGAGGGCAACTCAGATTACTTCGAGAGAGATGGCGCAGAATCCAGAGTCTAGGCAAGTCACAATTCTCAATCACTCATGAATCATGATGATAGAAGTAAATGAGGAACATGTTAAATACTACAGTCCAAATTCCACATGGCCCTGGACCTTTGAGATAACAATCTGAAACTTTGGGGCCACTTTGTAGACCATTCCAGATCCAGCAGCGCGTTCCGCTACTGAACTGCAATAGAGCCGTCTACCCAAGGCGTCTGTACCCAATAGAAATTCAACAGTACTGGCCTGCTCAGATATGTACTTCAAGTGACACAGTACATTGATGTATGCATAAATATTGTTGTGTTAACGGTTACAGGCTTCTGTTGCTCATGTGAAATGTCTACATCTAAACCGCTGCCCGCAGACTCAATACGATACTCATGATATAGGTGTAGGTAACTCAGCTTTTCAGCTTATCAGTCATCCAGTCTCAAGACTCAACACTAGCACATGTCCTGGGTCGTTGACCCACCCGTCACAGGCTACAGCTGTGATCGAAGTGTCCCCTGCGTCTGATTAATAATTATCTTCATATCTCCAGCGGTAATAGGCGGTGGCTTAGCCATAGAGTCTGCTTGTCCAGCATCTGGTATCTGTATGTGAATAATAGGTGGTCAAAATCAGACCCTCATCGTGAGACTGAGATTTTGGCTCAAGTCTCATTAGACTTCCTGTACTGACATTTACACTTTCGGTCGATAATTTACCAAGAGATAACACCCAATACATCAACATTATCGTCCATGTACACATACGTGAGTATAAACCTAGAAAACGTCACAAGCGTATATATATATATTATATATATATATATATCATAATTTAAATTTTATTTTCTGTTGAAATCCAAGATAAATTGATATTTTTGGATCGAATGACCGCCTTCGAGCTTCCTGATCTTCTTATAGAGAAACAACCACTCGTGAATTGACAACAGTGGACCATCAGTTCCATGTGATTTTCTAATAATTCCAGGATACTTGAAATGAAAACTATCAAACAAATTTGGGTGCCCGTCTACGTTCAAGGGTATCTACTATCTCTTTTGATTTCATTCATGAATGATGAAAATCTTTTGGAGATCTTAATGAAATCTCGTCACTATCTTTAGAGAGGCCATCGTCACCTTCAAGAAGATTAAGCCCATGCAATTGGCCATTGCTTAATACTGAGTCTAAACCAGGTGACTTTCGAGCCATTTAAACAACCTCAACATCAGTGATTTCCTCGTCTATGTAGTTTCCCATGTGAATATGAGTCCCGTTATTAACATCCAGGATAACGAGCATTTCTTCTGGCGTCTTTCCAGAATCGATAGGAATTGTCTATCCAATAGATGGCCGATGTAGTGATCGTCTCTAGCACAGAAGTCAAAAACCTTCTCCCTCAGCGCTTCCATCGTGACAGGATATAGTTCTCTCACCGATCTTGAAGAATTGGCCAGATGCGATTGTTGTCGTTTGTTCTTCTTCTTTGATCCATTTATTAAATGACTTCGGATCGATTCCTTTTTGTCTACAATATCTTGCTTGACTAAGAGCGTGTCTCTTATTCAAATTTCAGAATTGTTCGGCATGGTTCAGTCTTTCAGCACTTTGTGCATTCTCTCGTCCAAAGACATTTCTCTTCCGTAGAGCCTTGGCAGCAACAATGGATGATGTAGCATGTCGAGGATCAATAATATTCTCATCGTTTGAAACATCAGCAGACCTATCGGTATCTGAGATGTCAGAATCTTGATCGCCAATCACAGTGACAATTCCACAAATTAAATGTTTTATAGTTTTATCGACTGAGATATTCACTGAATTAATAAAAGGGTGAATGATTTTATTCAATCACTAGTGCCTACGCGTCCCGGTAGCGGGCGGCCGCTCTCCACGAATTCCTATCGTGTCCTAAGTTACGCTTATACTCTGATATTTATGCTGACATAATAAGACAAATAGCAGTTTAAGAGATCTGAGGGTCTCAAGTCAGTCTGGCCAGGGTTACCCGCAGTTAAGTTGTCGAGTCTCATTTTGGCCACCTATATTTTGATAAGATCTGATTTTTGAGGATAGCGCTCTCCCAATGCATGAGCTAGACGCCGGGCCATGCGGGCGGTACACCTCCAATCCTTAGTAGAGCTGCCACATACATAAAGGTGATGCAACGTTATTCACAAATGTTGTATTAGGCTCGCAACCTTCCACAACATATTTGAGTATCAACTAGAGTATGGTAATGATATGAGGCTAACATGATAAATAGGGGAAACCAGCTTGAAAGAAGCACAGAAATTCCATAGAAAAAAACACCAAAAGATTAGTGAGTTCTGTGTGAAGGGGACCCATTTAGCTGTGGTCTTACGATGCGTCCCAGATAGGAATATGCTAGCTATATATGTGCAGTAGATATTGTCCAAAAATAGTTCCAAGGTATTGGGTTTTAGGGTTTTTGAGTTTGTTTTTTTTGTAAATGTGGTGGATGCTTTGGCAGGTGGTAATTGCTCTGAAGTCTTATGGAAATTTTGTATTCACGCTTCACTTCTAGAGGACAACAGAGCCATCAGAGTTGATTTTTGGTTAATATGATTGAAATAGGTAGATTTCTGGGAAATGTCCCAATACCTCGCTTCAAAGTGACCAACGCCCTCATCGTTATGTTGAGTTTGGTGGTCTTCATCAATCTCTCATTGTCACTCACGTACCATTTCCATGAGCCTTCGGGACATACGATGAAAAATGCCTGTAAGGACTACTACAAGGGATATAAGAATGTTGATGACTAGCGTGTCCATAACCTGTACGAGAGAGGAGATCTGAGGTACAGATTGGCACAGGAATTCCCTTATCAGAAGAGTACCAAACCATTGACTCGGAAGATTTGGCAATTGTGGAAGACCAACGTATTTGAGTAGTTAGATCCTGGTCTACAGGATATAGTATCAACCTTCAAAAGTCAGGAAGACTGGGATAAAGGTTCATTTAATTATACTTTTTTTTGGCGACCCTGAGCAAATTGAAATGGTGAAACGTGTGTTTGCAGCTGTTCCAGAGATCCACCAGGCTTACGAGGCGCTCCCAAAGGTCATCTTACGGGCGGATTTTATGAGATATTTAGTTGTATTTACAGAAGGAGGCGTGTACTCTGATATTGATACATCTTTGGAGACTGAGTTGCAAAACTGGATAACTTACAACGAGACTCTGTACGGTATGCAAAACCAGGTCGGTTGTGTTGTCGGCGTGGAAGAAGATGTGGATGATCCGAGTTGGAACCCAAGTCTCATGCCTCGTCGTATACAATTCTGTCAGTGGACCATACAGGCTAAGCCTGGACTTTCGCTTTACAGAGACTTAGTTGCCAGGATCACAGAGTTGACTTTGAATCATTACAACAATCAAACTAAAGATCTCAGAGTGGGTTCCAAGACGTTCAATATGAATGACGGTTCACCTACAAGAAATGACGGTATCCTCGAGTGGACAGGACCAGCATTGTACACTGATGTAATCTTTAACTACATGAATGAAGTTTATAAATACAGTCAAGAGATCTTGGGCATCGACTTTGCTAAATCAAAGATGGTAAATCCAAACAGGCGATTTGATCTGCATGACAAGATTCAGCATCCTGAGTTGGACGGATATGATCAGAACGAATATGATCCAGTTACATTCCCTCTAGGATGGCAGAACTTTACGAAACAGATTCATCCAATTCTTATCGACGATGACTTGTTGGTTTTACCTCGTCACTTTCTCGCTAGTAGAGAACGTCACCCTCATGAATATGTTCGTCATCGTTTCAAAGGTTCTTGGAAAGGACAGGGTTAAGACATACTACGATAGAGATTTTATCGGAGTTAGGAAAGTAGATAGAGTATCAATTTACCATTGAACATGAATTTTAATAGACTGTACCATATACACCGTTCTTGTAATCCTCTTTGATCTGCAAGATCATTACTTTTTGTTCTTCGGGAAGTCCGTGAACTTCATCATCAGGGATCGCCAGCACTTCCTTGATCAGTGCGATTTGCTCAGTACTGAGTTTTTCTTGAACCTGTTGTGGCTCTTGTTGTTGTTGTTGTTGTTGCTGTTGTTGTTGCTGTTGTTGTTGCTGTTGTTGTTGATGCTGCTGCTGCAATGGTTGTTCAGGGTTACTGTTTAAGAATACTTGGGAGATGACGTTAGTGTCGGTCTTACCTGCCTGTACAAGTGCTGCGACAATGGCATAACTCAACTGTGGACATTGTGCTAGCAGGTTCTCCATAAGAACTGGATTCCTTGATGCCATCTTCTTGACATCTGTGACGATCTGTTCAACTCTTGTCTTGTCTAAGGAACTAACAGCTACGGTAATGGCATCAGTATAGGATTGACCAGGTTGTAAAGAGGCGCCTGGTGGCAAAGGTGGGAGTGTATCCTCATTTTTTCCCCTTAGACTGCTTTCACCTGCAGATGATAGAGTGTTTTCACGACTGAAGTCACATTTAAGTTGTCTGTTACCAATAGAATAGTTGTTCAAGTTTCTCACAGCAGAAGAGGCAGTTTCAACATCTGGATACTCCACAAAGGCATAACCTTTGGATTTACCAGTTTCCTTATCAAACATCATCTCCAAGTTGACGACAGGGCCAATGGATTTAGCAATATCTGTTGTTTATTGCATTAGTAACGTGGTTTCAATTGTAGTTAGAAGTTCTACTTACCCAAAATTTGCTCCTCTGTCTGGTCATAAGGAATAGATCCTATATAGATAATTCTTCCTGGCGCTTTGTCTGACATTTTTTATGGGATCTTAGCAGTAGATATAATGAATCTATGGCTGTTTTTAGTAGTTTTTAAAAGGTTCACCGTTGATCGAAAGTGCGCACCTTCCAAAAATGTTTGGATGTAACGGTTTGTCAATGGGTTCAAATTTTGTGTCCAGAAGACCTGAAAAACAAACAAATAAACAACAAATAGAGAAGAACATCACAGCGGTTTACAATTACACAGCGCTATTCGCTTAGTTAGACATTCTTTGTTATCAACGACGTGTCTAGTTTGACCTCCTATTTGAATCATCGTTGCTTCCCTTTTTGTTCCTTTTTATAGCAGTGTAAAATCACACCTTCGAAAACCTTCTTGAGACCATGGATGCTAAAGAGATCAGAACGTTCATCGGCCAGTTGGAGAAGGCCAAGGACGACAAGACCGTGTTGGAGATCTTGAATATCCTCAAGCGTGATATCAAACCAACGGAACAGCTGTTAAGAGTGAGTCATTGTCCATTTCAATAGCATTCGTTGAACACATACTAACAACCCAATAGGAAACCAAAGTTGGTATCGCTGTGAATAAGCATAAGTCCTCGGAGAACAAGGAGATTTCCCAGCTAGTGGGGAAAATCATTAAGTACTGGAGAGATGAGGTGTCCAAGGAGAAGAAGTTGAAGGCGACCAAGAAGCCATCTCCATCAGCAGCTTCAACAGCAGCTGGAGAACCAAAGAGAGAAAAGAAATACGTTGCCGACCAACCAAGAAACGACCAGAATGATGGTGTGAAGACCGCAATATACGAGAACAAGATCAGAAACAACTGTGTTAGAGTGCTCTATAATGCTCTTTGTTTTGATTCGGAGCATCCACCGCATGCCATCCTGGCAGTGGCTAAGGAGATTGAAGGTGAAGTTTTTAAATCAGAGAAGATGGATACAGGCTCAAATTCCAAGTATACCCAAAGAATAAGAACGTTGACGTCGAATATCAGACAGAAGAACAACCCAGAGTTGAGATCAAGAATCAATAATGGTGAATTACCAGCAGCACAGTTAATTAAGATGTCCACAAAGGAATTGGCTCCAGAATCTCTAAAGAAGGAACTCGAGGAGATCAAGAAGAAGAACTTATTCAATGCCCAAGGTGCCACTCAGGAGAGAGCGGTGACGGATAGATTCACCTGTGGTAAGTGTAAAGAAAAGAAGGTAAGTTACTACCAACTGCAGACGAGATCTGCGGATGAGCCTCTAACAACTTTCTGTACATGTGAGAACTGTGGTAACAGATGGAAGTTTTCGTGATCTATATAAAGGGATAAATGTATTATGATATAAACAGTTGACGGTGTAGTTTGTTTACCTTTGTTGATGCTTGTTGGGCCAAAACGCGAAGGGGGCAAATAGTTTGTGTCATCTCGCACAACACAACTCAGAAATATTCAAAGAAACGACCCATTGAAACGCCATGTTCAGACTCTCCTTGAGGTCCATCCGCCCATACCCAAGCCACATTCCCCTGGGAAGTGTACAGCATACATTCAACCTCGTTCGAAGAGGGTACGCCTCTGAGAATAACAACTTAAATCCAAAGGTTGTTGATCTGATTTATAAGATGCAAACAACACCATCGGTGGGTCTTTTCCATTTCCCCTTCTTTACAGCTACTAACAGAGCTTAGGTTGTGAATGCCCTTAAGAGGGTAGAGGATCTCGTCAAAGCTAAAGGATTGAATGAGAAGAGTGGATTTGGACAATTTACAGCTATCATGAAAGATAAAGAGCTCGAGGAGGCTTTACGCCAAGGTGAGTCCCTTGTAATACACAAGGTGGAGATGGTACTAATAATGATTTCTAGTGATCTATGAGATGGATAAGGCTGGTATTAAGATATCCCCTGAAGTGTGCGTACGCTTTCTTGGACCTGTTTTTAACTGTACTAACGCCAAAAAATAGCATAGAACCAATCTTGAAATCTATGGCCAAAAAGTGAGGCTCTTGAAACTCCTGATGATATACACAAAACAGTATGCATTCATATAAAAAACAAGTAGTGGTCAAGACACGGGAAGATATACGCTTGACACAAGCAGCCAGAGAGTCCAATTTCTTAAAAAGGGATAGTAATTCATTAATCATCATTCTTGTATCCTTTCAAGGATACCCCACACAAATTTTTCACACCACGGATATCGTTGCCACCAATAGATGTCATCTGCTGTGTCATATAGGAAAAATCTTTCAATCAACGGGAAGACATGATGCTTCAAGCTGATATTCTGCGATATAAGCAATAATATAAGCAATAGGAGTAATGCTGTGTTCAGATATGGCAATAGTGAAGGTATTTTCTTCAAGAATGATCGCAATGATCCCAGGACACTGATCTTGATCACTGGTTTCTCGTGATGCCTCGGTAATGTCCTCGTAGACAGCTTCTCTATACTATCACTGATATGATTCGAGACTTTCATGTAATCGGGCTGTGACTGAGGTTGTCTCAGATTATCAGTCAATGCCAATGGCGATCCTAGCGTGGATGTAACCCCATGATTCTTAGGCTCAGACTTATCCATCACATATTGCACAAAATCCAACTGTACCAGGTCGTTCAAGAACTCCAAAAAGATGTTCTTATCAACGCACAGGTCATAATACCGTGATATGAAGAGCTTCACCGTGTCCCATTTATTGGCGTCGATCAGTATACCGAATTTGAGTTCAACTTTATCAAGGAATTGTTGTATCTGTGCCGATGTGACATATGGCTTACCGCGATTGATGTCGAGAAGTATGTCATAAAGCCTGCTCTGAAATTCCAGTTTGTCCAGCGAGTTATCCCTCATCTGGGTTTTTGGGTACGTGGTTGGTGACTCTGGTGTAATATCTCTGAAAGTGCTTTCTCGAAGATGAATTTAAGACCGCTGTTATTTGTTTGTTTTGATTATTTGTTTACTTTTCGATGTGCAGGGACAGAACGGTGGTCGCAAACAGCGATGGAAATATGAAATACAGGCAGTTCCCGAAAACCGAAAACCATACAAGTAATAAACATGCAATCGTTTTTACAACTCCGGGATGAAACGTTGCTGTCCCAATCATTGTTACAATTGCAAATATGCACAACATCATTTATTGCAGCAAGGCGTGGGGCTTATGTAATATAAATATATCTGCATCCCAAAAAAATAAAGAATGAAACGGACAGGAATTGAACCTGCAACCCTTCGATTGCACTGTCAAATTTCCAACTGGAGTCGAAAGCTCTACCATTGAGCCACCGCTTCATCTTGGAGTTCTGAGCTTTGACATTAGGACCCGACTCTAGTTTCAGAAAAAGCGAGGGCTTACAACCATGCTGGTAATATTTCACTAATTTCTATCGCAATCGATTATCTATTAGCATAAAATGTTATTCAATGGAGAGTTAAAGAGATAGCAAGCAGATATCAGATATCAATATTTTATAACTCACAGGACATCCCTACTCTCAACGGACAACCAACATTGTCGCTCGATCGCAACTTCACGTGCCATGCCACTATCTCAAAAGGTGTCAAACCACCCTGCAGAATTGACCCTGTTCATGGTCTTTAAGCTACCATCAGAATCTGTTGGTATATACAATTACTGCTGAAGAAGGCAACTGTTTACTTTTCCAGTGGATATACCAAGGATAAGACTCTTCCTATCCTCCCTCAAATCGTTATCTCATTGTAGACAAAGTGTCCTGACCGATGAGGTTTGCCGTGCGCTGAAGTGGGAGCACAGCTTTTGAACAAAGAATTAGGATTTCGAAATCCCTCTTCTTTTACCAATCAACAGAAAAGTTATAACTTCCACAGGATAACAAATCACCACAATGACCACTGACAGAGACTCCAAGATCCCTGAGCTCAACGAAAACATCCTTGAGCTCATCGGTAACACGCCCCTTGTGAGATTGAACAAGGTGCCACAGTCCCTTGGGATTAGACCACAAGTTTTGGCTAAGGTTGAATTCTTCAATGCCGGTGGTAGTATCAAGGACAGAATCGCCTTGAGAATGGTTGAAGAGGCTGAGAAGGAGGGCAGAATCAAGCCAGGTTACTGTCTCTGTGAGCCAACTTCTGGGAACACCGGTATTGGGTTGGCCTTGGTCGGTGCTGTTAAGGGTTACAGAGTGATTATCACCTTACCTGAAAAGATGTCCAATGAGAAAGTTTCCGTTTTGAAAGCGCTCGGTGCTGAGATCATTAGAACCCCAACAGAGGCTGCTTTTGATTCTCCGGAATCTCACATTGGTGTTGCTAGAAGATTGGAAAAGGAAATCAAGAACTGTGTTATCTTGGATCAATACGGTAACATTAACAATCCGGATGCTCATTACTACACCACAGGTTATGAAATCTGGAAGCAGACAAAGGGGAAATTAACTGCTTTAGTTGCTGGGGCAGGTACTGGTGGTACCATCACCGGTATTGCTAGATACTTGAAAGAACAAGATCCAAATGTCACCGTCGTTGCTGCTGATCCCGTGGGTTCCATCTTGGCTGTTCCTGAAAAGTTGAATGAGACTGATGTGACGCAATATAAAGTTGAGGGAATCGGTTATGATTTCGTTCCAGATGTCTTGAAGAGAGAGAATGTGGATACATGGTACAAGACCGAGGACCAGGAGTCTTTCACTTTGGCTAGAAGAATCATTGCTGAAGAAGGTATCCTTGTTGGTGGTTCTTCTGGTTCCGCCATGGCAGCTGTCGTGAAGTACTGTAAGGATCACCCGGAGTTGACAGAGGATGATACCATTGTTGTGGTGTTCCCAGACTCTATTAGATCCTATTTGACTAAGTTTGCCGATGATGAATGGATGAAATCCAACGGCTTCGAACTTGAGACTAAGCCAAAAGCTAAGGATCTATCCACTGAGACCATTGCTTCTTTGAACTTGAAACCTGTGGTGACTGTGTATTCTAACGAAAAGGTTCAAACAGTTATCAAGATCCTCAAGGATAATGGATTTGATCAATTACCTGTTTTATCGGTCAAGAACGCCAAATTGATCGGTTTAATCACATTGAGCAAGCTGTTGAAGTCTGTATCATCAGGTGTCATCTCCCTAAATGATTCCGTTGAATCCATCATCCTGGATTTCAGAAAGTTGAACAACTTTGATGATGTGAACTTGTTCAACGATAACAAGTCATCAAAAAAGAAGTTTTCCAAGATCACTGCAAAGACTTCGCTTAAGGATTTGAACCAGTTCTTTGAGAAGAATGCATGTGCTATTGTCACTGATGACGATATGAAACCTGTGAATGTGGTGACAAAGGTGGATTTGCTGGATTACTTTGTCGGTGGTAATTAGAATAACGGCCGAAATCAAAGGAAATTGATGGCTGCATGTGTAGCTGAGTTGTTTAAACTGGTTGATAAGTTGTTTTGATCTTGGATTAGAGAGATCATGCTAGAAGAGTCAGTTGATCATTCGTATTACGGAAAGATCTCATACGAGAAGACACTCAAATCTCCATTTCAATTTTCAATTGTCTGATTGTCATACATAGTAGATCTCGCCCCTTTCACTGCGTGAGATAAGCTTGATCTTCCGGAGACTGCTGGATGACAACGCCATTTCGAGCTTCATGACAATTCTGCGCCTTTCTGCTAAACTCAGTTGGTAGAGGTAACACGTTTGTTGGTGTCATTCTAACACTGACTCGTGCTAGGGTGGGCCAGCAAAGAACTGCTCTCGTTGCCAATTATATACAGACTATAGTAGTACAGTATATAGTATATACTATTTGAAAGTCCTCTAAACATACAGTGACCATTACATCTCTTCGAGTTAAAAGTTGTTTGAATTCGTGGTTTAAGCCAGTTCTGGGCCGGGGGGTGGCTGGAGATTTTCTTCTGCGGAGGGTGCACATGCGGGCCCACAGCTTTGTTTACCAAGCAGCGCTACCAGCCATCAATAAGAGGAAAGTCACCAAGAATGAAGGAGCTGAGTGCATAAGGTGTGGTCATATGAGCATCAAAGATGAGGAACGGGCATCATCGTACATAAGATACCCAGAAGGAGACTCTTGGTTACTCCTTTCGGGTGATGGGTCAACAAAGACGTGAGCCAGCCGCCAGCCATCTGAGACTGGGGGACCTTTATATATCTGACGCTTGGGGAGCACTACATCCTCCCTTAGATTTCCCAGTGCACTAAAAGGCATCATGGATTATTATACTCCTTCCTCTATCTTCCGTCAGCACGCTACAAAGAGGGTACACTCACAACCACACATTCAGAGAAAGTTCTCCAATGAGAGTTGGATGTACAAGGAGTCTCGTAATAAGATCTTGGACAAGACGGTGAATAAGAATAACACGAGTATCGCATCGAACTATTGGAGAATCCCTGATGACGAGCTGCACCTCACCTCTGTCGCTGTGAACAAGGAGAACTCAGAACAGGTCGCTATCTCCTCCGGTAAGAACCACTCTAATTTGTTCATCTATGACATTAATTATGATGATATGGCTTTGACACATCAGCAAACTATATCCCTACCTTACATTGAATCTATGCAATGGTTGAACCACGATACTGAAGAAAGTACATTACTCACCGGTCACAGAAACGGTACCGTCCACATTGTCTCCATCCCTGATTCAAACTCAGAAGAAAGTGCCAGCATCGTCAAGAGATTCAACCATAAGAAACACTTCACTTCCAATAGACTACGCAGTCTCAGTGTCCAAAGAATAGCTGTACCAAACTGGATCGCAAACAGACAGAACTTCCTCTCAAGTTGTAATGAGAGTATCTTCCTGTGGGACATACAACATAGATCAGATCTACCTATACTGAAAACACAACATATTGGACTTCTAAACTTTGATGCATCTCTCGCAGCAAATGGTATTGTGGCGCTCTGTGGTGAATTTGGTATCGCTCTGAACGATCTGAGAGCAAGCCCGAACTCACCTTCGATCTTCACTCCAAGACAACAATTGGGATCTTCTAATTGTATCAAATGGGCCCCTTATGACTCCAATGTCATCGCTGCTTCCCATGTGGATGGTATCGTTCGGCTTTGGGATATTAGGGCACAATCCTCGTTTGGTAAGTTGGAAGGTCACAACGACATGGTTACATGTTTGGAATGGTCGGAAGAGAGTGCAAGTGATCTTTACACAGGCGGTAAAGATGGAAGTATCATCCATTGGGATTTGAACTTTTCAGAGGACTTGTCAGACTGCTGTCTAAGAGAAGGATTGAATAGTATCAAATACATGGGTAATAGATTCTTGACGGATGACACTGATATCTATGCCAATTTGAAGAAGAGACAATGTGGTACATTGATCCCTGCTGCAAAGACAGCTATCGTGGATATGAGCTCGACGGATAACAAGATATTATCTATTGACTCCTCTGCATTCCTTGGTGTCCATGACAAAAGAGGGGTTGATTCTTTCACGGCAGAAGAGGGAACTTCTGATGCCATCATGGATGAGATGTTGCACAGTTTGCCAGAATTACATACAAGTGATGATGAATCCCTAAACGACCAGGCCTTCGAGATTACACCTGGGAGCACGGCAGTTAACTCTCCAATGCATGCGAAGCAGAACAGTATCACAAACCTACAGAATGGGTCTTTGGATACCTTGGTGGATCCCATGATGAGATCAGTGGAGAGACGTACTTCCGGATCAACGCTTAACAGTGATCACAATGAAGCGATGAAGGAAGATGTCCGTGCTGCATTCACATATGAAGAGATTGCCCCACTTGGTGTGCTGATGAGACAAGAATTGGAAGGACAGCTCGTTTTCGTATAAGCCTCTAAGAAAGCCCCTAATGAAATACCCCTAATGTTTATGTTGTTATAGGATTACACGGTAGTATCAAATGATCGATTAAAGAAAAAGGACAAGTATTACGAGTCCCACCGTCGTTAAGAATTGAATAAAAGTACAGAATAACACAATCAGAGATCATACAGAGGGAAGAGACCTTATTTTATGATGAAATTGAATGTAGATGCCAATGATTAGAAGAAGATATCATGAGCAACAACAAATCTTGGCAAAGAAGCCCTTCTCGGAAGAGTCAGATCTCAGATCGTTCTGATCAGAAATCAGGTTCTGCTGCGGATCACTAACCTTGTTGGAATTCATAGCATACTGCGATGAATTCATCAGATAGTTTGCCGGCCCCAGTTTTGGAGTCTTTGTTCTCGAATTGTTCATGGAGTGGACCTTTTGCTTCAGTTGAGCTGACTGTTGTTGCTGTTGTGAACCAGTTGGGATGCTCTGCTGTTGGGCATTTCTAGGATTGGGGTTGCCATATCCATGAAGGTTTGGTTTCTTATTGATTTGTGAGTCCCAGCCTCTCCCACCGTTAAGCCCCATCCAGTCATAATAACCATCTTCAACTTCATGTACTGATTCCAAAGCAAGGTCCATAAGAGATCTCAAATAGTCATAATCCGGTTCCTCTTCAAATTTCAAGTTTCTCACATATGACAAGTAATCACCAAATTGAGTTGGCAAGTTCTCGCACAACTCAGAGATCGGAGAAGATTTCTTTTTCTGACCAATCTTCTCGTACTTCTGTTTGTTTGTTGGTGCTTTCAACCCCTGCCATGGTAAAGAGCCTCGTAGGAAATACAGAAACACATGCCCTAAACTCTCCAAATCGTCTCTTCTTGATTGTTCTCTTCCCAAGTGTGTGTTGATGGACATATATCTTGCAGTGCCGCTCAGCGACTTGCGCTCTCTATATGGTATATGCTGCTTGGTCTTTGGATCTCTATAGTACTTTGCCATTCCGAAATCGACAATGTGTACGGTATTAGCTGTTGGAGTATTTGGTCTTCCAATCAAAAAGTTATCAGGCTTAATATCCCTAAAGATCAAGTCCTTATCATGGATTGCTTGGACACGTGTGATCATCTGCTTCGCCACCTGGGCCACTGTCTTGACGGAGAACTTACGACCACTCCAATCAAAGAGATCTTCCAACGAAGGGCCAAGGAGATCGATCACCAAAATGTTGTGCAGGCCCTCTTGGCCGAAGTAATAGGCGCGTGGTATACCAAACGATCCAGCCAATATCCTGTATGCTCTGTACTCATCGCGTAGTTGAGGAGTCTCACTTCTTCTTGGTTCGAACTTGATGGCGACCTGTTGGTTGTTCAAGAGATTTAAACCTTCAAAGATGATACCGAAAGAGCCTTCTCCAATCTTCTTTCCCACCTTGTAGTGGATGCCAATGACATTTGCGTTCTGTGTCTGGGACATTGGATCGATCAGTCAGGGGAGGTCAATGGGGAAAGTACCAGAGTGTTCACAAGTGGAGTAATATGGGGGACACCTCAACAGGGCTAAAGCAAAAGGAAAGATAATAGAAACCCCGTGAAAACACAAAAAATGTCACAACCACCGATGAAAATTGTGATATTAACCAAGGCAACAAGTTGAGGTTAGAAAAAACCTTCTTTCACGCCGAAATACCCTTGGAATGGTCCTGTTTCTTGTCGATGTTTCAAGGGAGATTTTGCAAGCAACACAAAACGTCGTCTGAGAATTCGCGGAGGGAAAAAATAAACTGCGAGAAATAGTCTCATTCAGTAAGTTGCTTAATTGGAAACAATTGCGAAAAGAACGCGTCCAGAATTTCGTAGTATTTACGACAATTGGCAAAATACCCAGCGACTTTGGCGAGTCTCTTCACCTTCGTGTCCGCAACAAACACAGCGACACCACAACAACAATAATAGACACAACAACCAGAACTTGAACAACAGGGAGGGGAGCAAGAACACGAGAGTAAAACAGAGCAATGGTTGATCTTGTGCTGAATGGGAAGTGCTTGGCCTTCCACGGACCGCTACTCTACGAAGCGAAGATCGTGAAGATCCATGAACCGGGTAAGGACGTTGTTCAGACAAAAGATGGGGACGAAACTATGAAGCTCGAAGAGATCCCGCAGGAACTCCACGATGACAAAAGTTACTACATTCATTACAAAGGTTGGAAGTCATCATGGGATGAATGGGTGCCCCTGCAGAGATTGAAGGCGTTCACAGTGGAGAATCTCAAACTACAGAAGGATTTGAAGAGAGCCGCGTTAAATGCCACATCTAGCGTCTCTGCTTCGAATGGTAAGAGGTCCATCGACGTCTCCAAGTCTTCTTCTGGAGGTGTCATCGCTAGGGCTAATAAGAGACGTAATGAGCTCGATATGGAGACCGAGGAGGAGTATTTCAGAAAACCAGAGATTGTCATCCTCATACCTGATTCTCTAAAGTCCCTTCTCGTTGACGATTGGGAGATGGTCACTAAAGATCACCAACTCTTGAAATTACCATCAAATACCCCTGTGGATGAGATCTTAATGAAATTTAGAAAATCTTTGTGTAAGAAGAGTAACATTGAGAGTGAGATCCTACAGGAGTTTTTATCAGGAATGAAAATCTATTTTAATAGATCTCTCGGGAACATCCTTCTCTATAGGTTCGAAAGACAGCAGTATCTGGATTTGACCAAGGATCCCAAACTCAAAGACCAGGAGTTGAGTCATATCTATGGTGCAGAGCATCTACTAAGATTGATGGTTTCTCTTCCTGCTCTGATTGCACAGACTACAATGGATCAACAGAGCGTTGCCACGATAAAAGAACACATTGAGCAACTGTTACAATTCTTGGAAAAACATAAGAAGACTCTCTTTTTGAAATGCTATGAGAGTGTTTCTCCAGGTTATGAAGCATTGGCAGATAACGTTTAACATGTATAAGTACGAACCCCCTCATCAACAATGAACTACACGTAGATAAACTACACACACGCTCAAAAGAACATTCTCTGTAATGTCCCTCAGAATATATATTGAAACGGCACCAGATGTTGGAATATCGGCCTGATGATCATCATGACTTTCAATGTTGGAATTGAAAAGGAGTCGTCATTAAATAAGGATGTGAGATAACAATGTTGGAATGGTCACTCAAAATGGTTGTTGGTCGTAAACATGGAACCACGATGTTGGAATCTAGGGCCCTGGAAAGGTATAAGAATAGCAGAAATAACAAATGCTGGGTTGTTGGAAACCTCTATCAAAATGCAATAATGATGAAAATAGAAAAATGGTAAAGGGGGACAGATGTGGCCCCAGTCGGTGAGGCATAGAGTGTATGTTGAAACGATTTCCATGTGAACACCATATCGAAGTGAATATAAGTGTGCTTCAGCAGTGACTGGAGTTGATACAATCACAACTTAGATTGGAGTTGTCTTGTCAAGACACCACCAACTTCCTTAAGGGCACCACTCTTAAGCAATGCTTGCTTTAGGTCTTCAATTAAGTCATCGGCATCTTCGATTCCGATACATAATCTGATCAAATCCTCTGGAAGGGCTCTCTCTGCCCTAGTCTTCGCATCAATGGCCGCATGGGACATTCTGCAAGGCATAGATATCAAAGAGTTAACACAACCAAAAGAGACGGTGACACCAAAAGTCTGCGTGCTTTCACAAATAACTTCAGATTGTTTAATAGAGCCAGTCTCAAAGGATAAGACAGCACCAAACCCTTTGTTGAAGGACTTGTGTAGCTTGTGTTGTGAATGGGATTTCAAGCCTGGATATCTCACTCTGAAGCCAGCATCTTCTAACCAGTGGGCCAATTTCAAAGCGTTTTTCTGTTGTCTCTCCAGTCTGATACTTAAGGTTTTCAACCCTCTGAGCAAGAGCCAACAGTCAAATGGGGCCAGACCACATCCGATAGAATTGATCACAAAGTACAAGTCCTGAATAATTTTTTGATCTCTTGCGGCCAGAACACCCGCCATGATATCATGATGACCATTGAGATACTTTGTAGCGGACTCGTATTGGATGTCACAATAGTCCAACGGAGAGAGCAATAGTGGAGTCATCATAGTATTGTCAAAGACAATGATGCACTGAGGGTAGTTGGCTCTGATGTACTTGGAGATAGCTGGGAGGTCAACAACTTTGATCAATGGGTTCGTTGGGGACTCTAACAAGATCATCTTTGTGTTCTTGGTCAGCGTATACTTAACAATCTCAGTGTCTGTCGTATCGACGTGTTTCAACTTGATAGATCCTTTCTTGTTCAAGAAGGTGAGTAATCTGTGAGTACCACCGTACAAATCGTCACCTGCAATCACTTCATCTCCAGGGCCAAGAAGTCTGGTAATGACATCCAGACAACCCATACCACTTGTCACGGCATAAGCCTTTTCGGCTTTCATAATCTTGGCCAATTTCTCCTCTAGCAGTGTTCTCGTCGGATTACCAGATCTTGTGTAGTCATACTCTCCCATATCAGTCAGAGATTTCTGTTTGAAAGTGGTTGTTTGGTACAAAGGAGCCACGGAGGCGTTGTGTTGATCGTCGTTACCAGAGGAAACGACGAGAGTATCCATAGATATATTCTTAGTCATAGCTATTGGTTGGCTTGAGGAAGAAAACTGAAGAGAAATGTGAAAAGTTTCAACTTTCAACTTGTCCCCCCCCCCCAAGGCAGACTGAGTCAGTTTGGAAATTTCTTATCCGCGGCACGCCGAAATTACCACATTGGGCGAATTTCGCGGCCGGTGGCGGATGGCGATTGCGCGATCCGCGAAAAGGAAGCGGAAACTGTGGCGAAGTAGTCCGAAGGACGTAAAACGAATTCGCGATGTTCGGATGTTTCCATGACAACACCGCAGAGATCTGGTCTAATTTGCAGCGGGACACAGTTTTGTGTACTTTTCAATAATGATGCCTTTCGGGGGAGAGTTACCTGTCTTGGGTGGTGAAGCATATCCAGATTTTTGGTTTTCAATAGACCTCTATGAATATCTTGCTTCCTGTCTTAAACAGTTACTGTCATGCGTGTGTTCCTTGAACCAGGTGACTGCTCTTCGTGATTTCCGTGACAACGGTTTTGTGGTATCGTCTTTGTGTCACATATCTAGAACAACATAAATAGCGAGTTGATGTCCATTTGTCTCCTTTCTCTTTGTCAGTTATTTCTTTCTTTCTCTCTGTGACTTATTATTATCCAAACGACCGTCCATTCCCCACACACAATGTACTCCAAGTCTCTTATCATCTTTACCCTTTTGGCTTTGGCCACGGCTCAAGCAGCTACAGACCACGACTCCAGTGCCCCAACACCAGTCGAAGACTACTCTGAAGAAGTTGAGCAGGCCCCGGTTGAGCTTGAAGAAGAGACTGTCGAAGAGGATGTCGACATCCCATCTTACGACTACCCACATGCCAATGAGACTGAGCCGGTTCATAACAACGAGACCAACTCTACTGTTTTAGATGATGGCAGTGATGCTGAGAACTCTGCAATTTCTTTGAAGAGTGGTGTCGCTGCTGGTGCCATTGCTGCTGCTGCATTTGGTGCTTTGATGTTCTAAGGTTGAAGACTTGTTTTATTTTCACCATCTTTCATTATTTTTATCCTCTTCTTCCACTTCTATCTTCGTTTGACATTTCACTTGTCTTATGACTGCTACAGCCTCTTTTTCAGCATCTTTATCATTCCTCCTTTTATGAGTGGTTGTCACCGCATTGCATATTTTCTCCTTTCTTTAGATTGACGTCTTTTTCGGTGTCTTTCACTTTCTTTTTTCGTTATGTGGTCTGTTCATCTTTCTCTTTTGAACATGACTATCACATTTGTGAATTTTCTGTCTTATTGGAGTATCGGACTCGCTTTCTTTGGTTTTCTTGATCTCCTAACTGTTATCGTTTTTTTCTTATCATCAAACATGTTCCCCAATCTATTGTCTTCGTTTTTTTTTTGATCTTCTAATCCATTAATTCTTCTCTGGAGCATTTTTTTTATACTTTTCACCTTTTTATTGACTTCTCTTTCATTAACTGCTCTTGTCGATATGATACTTTTCTCTTCCTTCTTTGCATCATTTGATTTCTCTTTTTGTTTTATTTTCTTTTCTCTTCTTCATTTCGTTTCCTTCACTAATGGTGATCTTCTTCTTCTTTCTCTCTTTTTTTCAAATAAGTTCGGTTTAGATGATTCTCTTGATACAGGTTTACACAATTTCTTTCTACCAAGAAGTATTCTAGTTAAATGACGTGTAGTTTCGATTCAAATTTCATTTAAATACAAATATGATCCTTTATGCCTTCAAGGTGGACAAGTCAATTGGCTCACCTGGAGTAGCAACCTCGTCGTACAACAGTGTGGTCAAGAATTCACTGAACTTTTCAGCTCTGATCTCAGGCTTGAAGTATTTCGCAGCTAACTCAAACTTGTTACCCTGTGGAGCTGTCTTCAACAATTTGGAGGTTTCTTCCTCGAGGAGCTTTGTAGTAAGGTCTGGAGTGACTTTGGCACCAGTATCATCCAATGTGACTTCGTGCTTAACCCATTGGAACAATTGAGATCTTGACACTTCAGCTGTAGCAGCATCCTCCATCAAGTTGTTAATTGGTACACAACCGGATCCACGTAACCAAGCCTCCATGTAACAGAGACCGATGTACAAGTTTTGTCTTATACCATGTTCAGTGATCTTAGCACTTTCAATCTTTGTGTTTGTGAGTTCGGAAACCGGGACATCATAGTCTGGGATGTAGTGGATCTGGTTAGCAGTACCCATCTCACTGAAGACATCGTTACAAATTGCGGCCAATGCTGGATGTGCAACCCATGAACCGTCATGACCCTTTGTCAGCTCTCTGATCTTATCATTACGAACCTTCGTCATTGCAGCTTCGTTTGCAGCGACGTCATTCTTGATTGGGATCTGTGCAGCCATACCACCCATAGCGTGGACACCACGGCGATGACAGATCTGGATCAATCTCTTAACATAGGCATCCATGAATGGAGAAGTCATGGTGACCTGATCACGGTCTGGCAAAATGTGCTCACGCTTGTTTCTCAATCTCTTGATCGTGGAGAAGATGTAGTCCCAACGACCACAGTTCAAACCAGAGGAGTGTTGACGTAATTCCCAGATGATTTCCTCCATTTGGTAGGCTGCTGGGAGAGTTTCAATGAGGACAGTAGCACGGATTGTACCTCTTGGGATTGCGATGAAGTCTTGTGCAACGTTGAATACATCATTCCATAGACGGGCCTCCAGGTGGTGTTCCATCTTTGGCAAGTAGAAGTATGGACCGTGACCATTGTCGATAAGCTGCTTCGTGTTGTGGAAGAAGTAGAGACCGAAATCCAACAATGAGGCAGAGATAGGCTCACCATCGACTGTAATGTGGTTATCAACCATGTGCCATCCTCTTGGTCTAAGAATCAAAGTAGGAGTTTGACCAAGTGGTTTAGAGACTTTGTATTCTTTGCCAGTGACAGTGTTGGTGAAGTCTACTTGACCTCTGATGGCATCGTACAAGTTCACTTGGCCATACACAACGTTTTCCCACGTTGGAGATGCAGAGTCTTCAATGTCGGTCATGTAGGTCTTGACATCGGAGTTCAAGGCATTGATCAACATGTTTCTTGTTGGAGGACCAGTGATCTCTGTGTTTCTTGCAATGAGGCCTGGAGCAAGGATAGGTCCTCTCCAAGTTGGATCATTTCTGATGGCCTCTGTCTCCTTGAGAAAGTTAAGTGTCTCACCGGCATCGAGTCTAGCCTGAACTTTCTGTCTATTCTCGAGCAATTCCTTACGACGAGGGTTGAAGGTTCTGTGGAGGAGGGTAACGAACTCCAATGCTGGCTTGGTGATGATGTCTGCGACAGTAGTGCCGGACGCATACAGTGCCTCCTGGGACACTGGGGCAAGGACTTTGACGCCTTCAAGGGTGATCTTGACCATTGTGGGTTGATAAAATTGATGTGACTGACTATTTTAAAAGACACAGACATTGTGAGAATTGGTTCCTCATGGCTCTTTATATAGTTGTTCTTATCACCTTCCCTTCGGCGAAGTGGAAAAACCGGTGCCCCAGGCTGAGAGTCTCCGGCCGGTCCACCTGGAGTTTAGGCAGGAGGGGCTGGAGAGCTCTGCCTAGCGGGGGTGGGGGTCAACCGTTGGACAAAGGGGGGCAGGCCCGCCATAGAGCACTCAGGAGTTCGGAAATCTCCGAGAAGGTGCTACACAAATCCCCCATCACACCACTCATTTAGTTACGATGATACTACGACAAGTACCACTTGAATACCCACACCATTTTACCTTCCCTTCCCTTCCAGCCATCCTAGCGAGACAGAGTCAGAAATGTGTCACCGTTCTTGGTGTCCACTGAAAAGTTCTCCCGGATCGATGGGAGTCTGGGGTAAAGTGTCAATGGCCGTCCTGTGATTGGTCGTCTTTGATCGATGTTTTGACATAGGATCAACTATAATTATTCAGTGTGAGTTATTTGGGCTGTGGTCACTGAGTAGGTATCAGTCATTGAATATTGTGTATTCTATAATGGTGTGGCCACGGTGCTCTGTTGTTGTGTTGTTGTTATTAACTATCTCCGATAGGAACTTCACAACACCACAACAACATTAACATGGACGAAGAACAACAGGCACTACAGGATATTGTGTGAGTACTTTGTACGATGCCCATACACAAATACAAGTTCCACTGACTAACAACCGACCAGCAATGCCTTCTACAGGTATGAAGAGTTCGCCAGGAAAGAACTCGTCTCGCCGAAGAAGATGAAGTATGACTCCCTCACTTTCGAAGAACAGCAGCTGATCCCCTGGTTCAACGACCATCTGGCCACTCTTGAGCACTGTATTCGCATGAACGGTGAATTCATGAGAAAATTGGCACTTGAAGTGGCACCGTCTTGGGGGGTAAACACACAGCCTGACTCTTGGGGCAGTGCAGCTTTTCAAGACTATGATAAAGTGAGGTATGTCATGAAACAAATCGTAAGAGAATGGGCCTCAGAGGGTAAAATTGAGAGAGACACTGGATTTAAAAGGATAATGGACTTCATGGAGAAGGAGTTTCCTGATTTTGAATCGAGACACAAAGTGAAAGTGTTAGTGCCCGGTGCAGGGCTAGGTAGAATGAACTTTGAGTTTGTTAAAAGAGGGTTCTGGTGTCAAGGAAACGAGTTCAGCTATCATATGCTTCTTGCCTCAAACTACATCTTGAACCATGCCTATACTCAAATTGCATACTCAATATTCCCATACATCCACACAGGATCAAACCAGTTATCTAGAGCACTCCAAACACGACCAATATTCTTCCCAGATGTCCATCCAGGTTCGCTGCTACATCAAACACAACTTGATCATCCAACCATAAACATCGGCGAACTCATGTCAATAGCTTCGGGGTCATTCCCTGATCTGTACGGTCCTCAGGACCTAAGTGAATCACAGCATTATTCGAGACAACCATCAGCAGTAGAGTTTCGTGAGTATAACCAAGAGCTAATGGACTGCTGTGTCACTCATTTCTTCATCGATACATCTTCGAACGTCATTGAATATCTAAAGACTTTGAATCATTGCTTGAAACCTGGTGCTTTATGGATAAATTTTGGGCCACTATTATGGCATTTTGAAGATGCAGAGGACATCCATGAGATTAAGAGGGCCGATGGTGTGACTTGTTCTGCTCCTGTAAAAGGCCTGGAGATGTCGCTAGACGATTTGTTACAACTTGCTTCGAATTGGTTTGAAATAATACATAGAGAAAGTCGGATAGAAAGTGCATATGCATCTGATGCTAAAGCAATGGGGGGATGGAGATACCAATGTGAGTTCTGGGTGATGAGAAAGAAGTGCAATATTGCTAGTAGTCTAATTTAAGAAAAGTTGACCAAACATTAACGTAGTAATTAAGCCTCAGAGGGTTCAGAATCGCATCAAATTTCAGTTCTGTCCCTTGCAGCAAAACAACACCACCAGCAACCACCGGCAAGGCTCACCCAGCAGCGATGTCAACTGACAGCCTTCTTCCACTCACAGAAGATGAGCTCTCGGCGTACATACCTCCATCACCTCGACAAATTCTCAGAATCTGCCTTAACTTGAAACATCTGATCGACAACGTCATCCCTATCCAATTCGATCAATCCATTGTCCTCTCTCCTGATTCAAAGATCTTGACATCAAGCGTTGTTCAACTGGCCCTTGAAGCAGCTGGTGGTCAAGGAAACGGTGAACGGAGATCTTCATCGTATAAGTATCGTGCTGTCCTTATTTTTGCCCTGTTGAAAGTTACAGGTTGGTATTGGGAACTAAGTGTTACTGAACTCCATGATTCTGAATTATATTACTTAAGGGCCTCCGCAGCTCAGCAGATTGCTAAAATGATCATCGAATCTCAGGAAGATGACAAGTACTTGTTCGTCCAGATGCTTTGCCGTCGTTATGTTGTGAATTTGAACTCAGAAGACTCTGACTCTGCAAATGCCTTAGAGCTGGCTGTGGATATGCACTCTACCATCGTGATTGGTTCTTCTGGTTACCAGCGTTGTCTGAAGTGGTTATGGAGAGGTTGGATCATCCAGAGTGCCAATGATCCCTCCTCATATGTGATGTACAGACAAGTTGGAAAGCCTACTCTGAAGGCACACTTCGATCCTGACAGAATTAAGACTCCGATGTATCAGAATGCCCTAGAGATTGGATTTTCGTTCCTATATCTCATTCTATATACATTCATTGTGAATAAGGATGATACTGGGCCTGTTGGGGTGGATGCATTTGAATATCTGTTCTATTTGTCAACGTTTGCATACATCCATGACGAAGTGACAAAATTTTACCATGTCGGCTGGAACTATCTCTCCTTTTGGTCAATCTTGAATGAGTGCTTATACTCCCTTGTCACAGCCTCTTTTATACTCAGAATGCTTTCCCTATCCAAAAATTGGGACTCGCCAGCTGCTATTGCCTTCGACCAAGCTTCCTTCAGAGTTCTCTCCTTGGCTGCACCACTAATGTATGGTCGTCTCTTGCTCTACCTTGACGCTGAAAGATTTGTCGGTGCCATGATCGTCGTTGTAAAAGTGATGATGAAAGAGTCACTCATCTTCTTCGCACTCTTAACTGTTGTTATCCTTGGATTCTTACAAGGTTTACTAGGCTTGGACTCAGCAGATGGTAAACGTGATGCTACTATCATTATTATGAAGACATTAGCACAGACAATCCTTGGTGGTGGTGATTTTTCCACATTTGAGAAGTTTTCTCCACCATATGCAGGGATCCTGTTTTACTTCTACTCATTCTTGGTTACAGTTATCTTGTTGAACATCCTTATCGCTTTGTATTCGTCTGCTTATCAGAAGATATATGATAATGCCACGGATGAGTATATGGCGCTCGTGGCTGCAAAGACTTTGAGGTACATCCGTGCTCCAGATGCCTGTGTGTTTGTTCCTCCTTTGAACTTGATCGAGATCATCTTGTCACCTTTGGCGATGTTCCTATCTGGTCGTAACTTTCACCAACTACTCTACAAGGTGATGCTTGTGATATATTCTCCATTCCTGTGCTATATCTCTATCAAGGAGACTCGTGATGCCAGAAGGGTTCAATACAATCGTTCAAGGAGACTAAGCGATGACGCCAATGAAGTTGATCGTGAATGGGACCTCACAGATGGTTATGAGGACGCTTATGAGGGTCTCTTCGCTGGAGATGGTGCACACGAGTCAAGAATTCGCAACAATGCTGACATGAGAGAGCAAATCGCCGCAGAAAGAGCGGATCCACACTTCAGAGTGGGTACACAGTGGTTCCAAAAGGTTAGAAGAGTAGCACCACCAATCGAAAGAGGCGTTGAAAGCGGTGTGGGCTGGGAAGCATACCCTCTTTATGAGAAGGTGGACAAATTGACGAAGCTTGTGGAGAAGCTCATTGTTGAGAACAGAGAGTTGAAAGAGAAGATTGGATTGAAGAATTAGCGATGACGTTTCCGTTTGTCTACTCTGTTAGTACCTGGGATTTACGAAACAATTTCAAAGAAAGAAGACATGAATAGTGCCAAGCTCGCAAAATGTAGATTATGCCTAACCTCATAATCCCACTTTATTCCTCGCTGTCCTCTCTGGGTGAATTTGTAGCTGTTTGCTCTCTCCTTACTCATCAAAACATCAACAAACTTCGGCGTACACAAACAACGAAAACTAGCCACCGATGCCCAACATCCTTCAACTGCTGAAGAGAAGGAGAATAGATTGTGCCAAGGTGAACTCACATGGTGTCATAACGGTAGATTTGACTGAGGATGAGGATGTCGAGTGCAGAGAGGATAGTACGGAAGTTGGAGATGTGCCCAGTGAGCGTATACTCTGTACGGAAGAAAGTACTATGCCTGTTATAGAAAATATTGTTCATATACAGTGTCCAGTGTGCCAACTAAACATCTCAGAACTGGAGATGTCACAAAGAGAGTCACATGTTGAGCTTTGTCTTTTATCGCCATCGAGGTCGTCGTACATCTACAAACCATCACAGAAGAAACCAAGGAAGTCAAAACAAATCCAGAAACCCAAAGAGCCAAACAACCCCAAATCTAGCTCTGAAGACAGACCAAAACGTCCGAAAAGGCCCAAGAAGCCCCTTCCAGATTTCAAGATTGTGGACTTACCTCCACACAAAGTGATCGTGGATGGATTCTGCTATGCTGATGGCCCATCAGATCAATATTTCCTCTCTCATTTCCATTCGGATCATTACATCGGTCTGGCAAAATCTTGGGAGCAAGGTACGATCTATACATCTGAGATTACAGCGAGGCTGTTGATGAAACATATCAGAGTGCCAGAAGAGAGGATTGTTAGCATACCGATGCAGGAGAGATATCAAGTCCGGGAAGGACTATGGGTCACCTTGGAAGATGCCAATCACTGTCCTGGCGCTGTTGTATTCCTCTTTGAAAGTGATCATGAAGGACAGACGAAGAGAGTGCTACACACGGGTGATTTCAGAGTGAGTCGTACTCTTATTGATCGGTTCAAGGATATCTACCTCGATGAGATATTCCTGGATACCACGTACTTGAACCCACAGTATACATTCTATGACCAAAGAGTTGTCATTAATACAACTGCTTCCTTTCTTCAGAAATGCATCGCTAAGAAGAAACCCGGTATCTTAGATTATGTGAAAGGCGTCACAGAGTTTGTTATCCTGATCGGAAGCTACACAATAGGAAAGGAGAAGATATATACAGAGATTGCAAAAACACTCGATACTAAGATATTTGTTCCTCCAAAGAGATACGAAACCTTATCTCTTAGCGGCATGAATATGGACCTGTTTGAGCAGAAGGATGAATCGAAATGTATGATCCATGTTGTCCCCTTCCAGAAGCTTGTTGATAAGCCGTGGCTCAAGAGGTTCTCTAATAAGAATATCATTGTGATTAGGCCCACTGGTTGGACTTTCACAAGGATGGGTAAGAGTTCTGGACCACAGTGCGAGAAACCTCGGAATCGATATGAAGACACAGTGATGAAAGTGTTCTCCCAAAGGAGTCAAACGGACTCTCTATTTGAGGAACAGCTTAAGAAACAATGGGAAAAAGGGCATGTCTTACAAGTTCCATACTCGGAACACTCAAGCTTTAAAGAACTCTCACTCTTTGGAACGATATCACAATGGGGTCAGATGATACCAACAGTGAGTGTGGATAACCCAGAGTTCCCTATGTGGTTCAAGGCATGGAAAGAATGCAAAGTTGACTACTCAGTGGTTGAATCACATTTTACATTATGAGTTGATGAAAGTAATGAAACATTAAAAAAGTCGTTGTTCAATAGTAAAAACACAGTCAAAGAACTGAAAAAGTAAAAAAATTCGTAAAAGCACATTATGATGGAATTGAAGTATGGGAATTTTCTTTTGTTGTGGTCTCATTCAGTGTGTGGTAATCTTCTATCATCTCCTTCACCACGATCTCTCCGCTCAAGCATAATATTAGCGGCAATCTTCATTCCGTGGCCTCTTGATAATTTCGAATAAAATAAACCACAGGCATTACACAAAGACCGCGTACCATATGGACCACGTCTCCACTCTGGTGTATCGTCTGTTCCACATTGCTGACACTTTTGATCGGATCTGACACTCAGTTCTTCATTCAAATTATCTCGAGGTTGAGAAGCTTGGACTGTAGTGACAGGCGTTGGGGGTTTGACAACAAGTGAGATATTTTGCCCTTCTTTGCGCTTCGCAGACGAAGTGCTTTTCCGTCGCTTCAGATTAGTGGCTGCGTTTAAATGTGTAGAATCACCTTCACGGCGTCTTGTTGTACCCAACGATTTTCCACGGCGTTGACCCTTTTGATAACCTGATGATTCCCCTTGTTCATCAGAAGCCAATTCCCTCTCTCTATAAATCACCCATTGATCGAGAAAAGTTCTCAAATCGTCAACCATACCTAAAGCGCCTCTCAACGCTGGCAATGGGATATTGTTCAACACTTTTGACACATTCTCAACGCTGACCTCGTGGTATCTTTTCCCATTTTGATCCATATAATCACTTTGGAGTTGCAACATCTCTCCACTTTTGAAATTTGACTCCATATTTGATCTGAAGTCATAGCTGATATCTTGAAAGATCATATTCAAATGTTGACTAATGTTAACAATCTTCTCCAAGCTGTGCAATAGAGTTTGTAGATCGGCGGGACTCGACGATGCAATATCAGCCAACGTTGACAATGAGGTTTGGGAATCATATGAATCTGTCTTCCTATGAGCATTTGAGTAAGTTGACATTTGTAAACTTCGATGACGTTGATGTTGTTGTTGCAAAGGTGGAGGACCAGATATGATGTAGCTTGGTTGATTTTGAACGTTCACATTGACTTGTGGCAATGAAACTGAAGGTCGAGATGGTCCATGAGATTGATGAAGTTGTGGATTGTAGCCAAGTGGCGATACTGGGAAGCTGTAGTTAGATTCTGGTATTGCTGCAACTGGGTGTCTGAATGAAGAAGGGACTTGCTCTTCATGCTGTCCTGGATGCGGGAATTGATATTGAGAACCTCGAATTGATGGCCGCTGCGGTGGCGGTGGCGGTGGTAGCGTCTGTGGAGCTTGCTGTTGTTGATGCTGCTGATGGGTACGATGATGCACTGGAGCCTGTGTGATCTGCTGTGGAACACCATATTGAACCTGAGCCACTGGATGCAACACAGAGCCACCATGAGGTCTCGGCATCGCCTCGTCGCTGGGCAGTTGCAACTTTGAGTGGAAGTTCGAAGTGAGCTCTGTGAAAGATGGTAGTCTGTTTTGTACGTTAGTCATTTCTTCACCTTGTGGATCAAATCATGCCTGATACTATCCCCAGACTATCAAATTAAGGCTCCAGCAAAATGGAGGCAGGCAGAAGCATGAAATTGCTGCTTTCGTCAGCATATTATTGTACAAGATCATGATGATTTCCGCTTTGGTACAAGGTGAAACGGTCTGGCCTTGGAGATAAAATGAGTAAAACCGACAAAACCACGAAAAGATAATAGGGATAACTTCATGGATTCCAGTCTCAACATTTGAACAGGATAATAACAGACATGGCTATGCGCTTTAGCATACTCACTTCATATGACCACGGTTGCTCATCATCTTATGGACTTTAGAGTTTGAACCCGGGAATCAGTTTAAGAAGAGAAGAGGTTTAAGTTGCTGTATGAAAAAAAAAACAGAGATGGAGAAGGAGAGAAGAGAAGATTTGGAAAGATTTAGTTAAAGATTTGATTTGCAGTGGTTGCTTTCAAGTCTCTCTGTGTATATCTTTATGAAATGAGGATGGAAATGGAACAACTGTATGGGGAACCAGGAGGAACAAGGTTTCCGGGAAAGCGAGGCCATTAATCCAAGTAGGGAATTTTGGAAACTCCTTGAAGCGTTATCCAATGTGGTTGGAAGTGCAGAATATAGGTACATTTCATGCATGAGGATCCCTGATGGATCATAGGGCTTGTTTTATAAATCTTCTCGGTGGATCCAGAACGATGACTGCTTGACAACCACAGAGACATGAAAACATGGACGATGCTTTTCATGCTGTAGTACTGGACGAGGCCAAAAATGACCTGACTGCAAGTCATGGAGTCAAGGTCGATGGGATGGGTGCTAGAGACAGCATTCAGCGATCCCTTTACAAAACAGTCAGCAAGTCCATAATTCTTATTGATCTTTCTGAGGGCAATTCAGAAAGCCGATAGAAGTGAAGAATAGATACTTTGATCTGTTATGTCATTGGTTGGTGGTTGTAAGGTGGGTCTTTTTTTAATGCGCATCTTATCAGAGTGGGTGCTTGATGTTGCTTTCTGTGTGGGTGGGAGAGTTTGAAAAAGGCCGTTGATGTAGTACGTCAAGCTATTGGAGCAGATTGAGGGTCAGAGAGCAAATCGATGGTTCATTATCAACGTAGCAGCATCCATGGGAGCATACAAAACATCAATGGACCTCTGATTCACTTCCATTCGAATCATCATATTGTTCATCACCATTAACACAATCCTATCAGAACAATAAAAGTGATTCAAATTTACTGTTCAATGTGTACAGAATATTATCCTTGGACACATCTCATCGCAAACGCAGCGTTAGTAAACAATTTCTGCCTGGTCACTTCCTCCTTCCAAATTGTTGGTTTTGGAATGTTTTCCAATCTCGATTTGAAGATCAACAAAGCTGAAGAACAATAAATGAAGGCAGTCGCTTCAGGAGACCAGAAATCAGACGGTGGAAGTAACGACCGAGTTTACCGCTACAGATATCCTGTTGACAGTACATCATACAAGCTACAATTTACCAGCACAATCCCGTTAAATTACACTATGGAGATGTCCTCCATGCCAGCCAGTCAGTTTGTCCACAACAACAAACATCGTTCCACACCTATTCTTGAAATTTTTCACTTGTGTAGAACTCGACTAGGCAGTGGAGATATCGCTCTGGGCACCGCTTTGAATCCCCAGGCTATGGAGGAGCAGCGTTGGGGATCTTCGAAGGTGCCGATGTTCAACTAGGGGACCCAGAGTCCTCTCTGGGGCACTTGTTTTGCTAACTTTGCCTTGGGTTTAAGTAATGCTCTAATCCTTCTGATTATCCAGGGAATCTCTCTAACCATATAAGGTACCCATCAATTCTCGTCTCATCTTATGTTCTTCTGTTCTTCTGTTCTTCTGTTCTTCTGTTCTTCTGTTCTTCTGTTCTTCTGTTCTTCTGTTCTTCTGTTCATCGCTGTGTTGTCGGCTGGGGAGGAAAAAAAAGTTCACTGCCGAAAAAATTTCCCCTGCTTTTCTGCCATCTCGTGCGGGCAAATAAAATCTGTGAGGGCTGCGGCTGATAACTGGGAGGACATAAAGCACAAATAACGAACAGCAGCGGACAGTAAGGAAAAAGAACTCGACCAAGAGACCATGGCTGGCCCACCACCACCACCGCCACCTCCTCCAACAATGGGTGGCCCACCTCCCCCAAGTGCTCCAAGTGCTAAAAATGCCCCATTGCCCTCGGCGACCCCAGGAAGAGACGCCCTGTTAGGTGACATTAGGAAGGGGATGTCATTGAAGAAAGTACAGACAGATGATAGATCAAAGCCAATTATCGGTGGTAACACCTCAAGTGCATCATCCATGCCCATGGGCGCCCCACATATCCCAACACAGAGACCAGGAGCGAGTGCACCAGCTCCTCCAACGGGCCCGCAGTTGGGTGACATCTTTGCTGGAGGCATGCCCAAATTGAGACATCATGGAGGCAACACAACACCGGCGGCAAGAGAGCCTTCTATACCTTCTATGCCTTCTATGCCCAATTTCAGACCTAAGAAGTCTACGGGCGCGCCTCCATTGCCCTCTATGGCGGCTCCCCCAGTACCAACTGGTGCTCCGTCAATCCCATCATTGAATAGAACAAATCAGAGATCTACTTCTTCCTCATCAACAGGCGCTGCTGCTCCAACGATGACGGGTGCACTTCCAGTGCCTGGTGGTCCCCCTCCCTTGCCCACTGGATCCATTCCTTCGATCCCATCAAGACCTAAAAAGGCCAGCATTGCAAGTGCTCCTCCATTACCTTCCACTTCTGCACCACCGCCACCTCTATTACTACCATCGTCGTCTCGTCCACCACCTTTATTGCCTCAGTCAAGTGCTCCAAGTGTTCCAGCTGCTGCATTGTCATCCGTGGGAAGTCTATATGCTTTACCAGTGGCTTCTTCTCCACCGCCTTTACCGTCATCAAGTGCTCCACCACCACCGCCTCTACCATCTTCTGGAGCACCACCACCACCGCCTCTGCCTCAATCAAGTGCGCCACTTCCTCCTCCATTGCCTTCTTCCGTTGCCCCTCCTGCCCCACCAGCACCATCTCTCCCTAAATCCAGTGCCTCGTCTTCGTCACGGCCAGCACCAAGTGGTTCTTTGGCATTCCTTGCAGACATCCAGAAGAAAAGAGACGACTCATACGTTGTTGACTCAGTTCCTTCCACTTTCTCTGCTGCTAATCAAGTACAAGATCAGATGCAAAAGCCTGTTAAATCTACTCCTGTTCCGTCTTCCCCTACACCATCTGCTCCGATTCCAACTGGGAACCCATTAGCTGATGCCTTGAACGCTAGATTTGCAAATAAGAAGCCATCTGCTACACCAATCGCTCCTCCAGTGCCTACGTTATCGCCACAGAAGATTACCACATTGCCGAGTGCGCCTCTGCCAAGTGCCCCTTCTGTTCCCAGTATGAGTGCGCCTCCATTACCTGTGTCAAGTGCTCCTCCTGCACCACCGCCTCCATTACCTGTGTCAAGTGCTCCTCCTGCACCACCACCTCCACCACCGGCTGCTTCACCACCATTACCAAGTTCCAAAGCACCTCCTGCCTCAGCATTGCAAGCAATCAGCGAGCTTACTCCTCCAAAGGTAACACACCCTTCAAAGGCAACACCTCCTGCGAACCCTACGGGTAGTGGATTACCATTCTTAGCGGAGATCAATTCAAAGAGGGATGATAGATTTGTCGTGGACCATTCTGGCGGGGCATTTCGTACACCTTCTGCACCTTCTGTACCTTCTGCGCCTTCTGTACCTTCTGTACCTTCTATTCCAATGCAGAGGGCCCCAGAGATCCGCAATCCTTCTGTTCTTTCATTTCCAGCTAATCTGGCACCTCCTGTGCCTTCATTGCCTACGAATTCTGCGCCACCACTGCCGCCTTCATTACCACAGACATCAGCACCACCTGCTCTGTCTATGAAGACACCTGCTCCACCGCCAATATCTTCAATACCGTCACTTCCTTCATCATCGGCACCTTCGTTACCTTCCGGCCCAGCGCCACAACAACCGGCTCCATCGACTGGAAAAGCTGCTGCTCCACCGCCACCACCGGCAGCGTCATCATCACAATTCAAGCATCGTCTCTTTTCAAATGGCTCTGACTCGGCCATTATTAGCACTCCCCCAACTTCCTCAACAAAAATTGATCCATCGAGTTACACGATCTCGAATGGTAATTCATCCAAGATCGTCATTGATGATTCGAAATACAGGTTTATCAACCAGACCGATATACCTAAGCCTAGACACTTTGAAGGCAAGCACAAGTTATATCCAAGTGGTCGTGGCTCTTCGGTTCCCTTGAAGTTCTCTCTGTTTACTTGAAATTTATGAATTGTTCTATTTATGTACACTTTAGATGCCTATTTACACGTATAAAAGGGAAAATCAACATCTATCATCGCCCCATCCATCTTTCCATCTTTGCTTCCACAGGTTACAATCAAATTCCTTTTTTCCCAGCTTCTTGTTGACTTCATTATGAGCGTCGCATAACCAAAGCCCAAAATCCTCTTGGGTTTGAACTTTTGGCCTCTCCTTCTGGATATACTCCTTGAAATCCTTAGCACAGAACCAACATGGGTACAGCTTTGCGAACAATCCGATGAATGAGGACATATCGTTCTGCTGTTCGGCAGTTGGCGCCACAGGATATCTTGCAGCCATAGTGTGCAATAATGTCCATGAAGATCTACCTAGTTGTTCCACATCCGCTGGACAGTCCTTTGGATACCAGTTGTTCTTTTTTGAAGCAGCAGCAAGGCCACCCATTGCAGCCATCGGAGTTACTGCTTTCCTATGGGATGATGGCCCAGATGGAAGGCCCATCGCAGACTTGAAGTCCAGTAAAGAGTTGCAAGAACGGCACCTGAAAGCAATCAGTAGCTGCTAAAAAGCCGAGACAAAATAGACTCACGGTTTTCCATCCTCATCATAGATGATCTTACGTCCTGATGGGCCGAATTCCGGCTTCTCTGAGCTCATTTTTCAGTGGTAATGGCGTTTCGTTGAAGCATTCGAAGTGCTTAGAAATGGTTTTTTTACAACAAAAGTCTCCTCCATTAGCAAAGAGAGAAGGAACATAGAACACAAAAAATGGGTCTCTTGACCGTGATACGCAAACAAAAGTTGAAGGATCGTGAACTACGAGTCCTCTTATTGTACGCATATCTTTTTTTCCTCCTCTTAGAGTCCACCGACTGACACCTTTCCCAAGAGGCCTTGACAACGCTGGCAAGTCCACCATAGTGAAACGGATTCTAAATGAGCCCACGACTTCGCTGACTCCCACGATGGGGTTCGAGATCACCAGTATCCCCTTTGAGGGCTATAACTTAAACATTTGGGACGTTGGAGGACAACAGACGCTGAGGTCCTTTTGGTTCAACTATTTTGATCAATTGGATGCATTGATATGGGTCATCGATGTGAGTCAGCTGGATAGATTAGCTGAGGTATTCAGAGAATTGTACAGGGTGATACAGAATGAAAGAGTGTATGGTGTGAAACTTCTGATCTTGTTAAACAAAATTGATTTGGTGAATACAGATGTTGATGAAGTTGGATCCAGAGTGGTGAAAGAGCTGGAATTGGAGTCGTACGGAGCGCAGGGCGAGAAATGGGGAGTGATGAAATGTAGTGCAATTACAGGCGAGGGTATACAACAAGGCCTGAGGTGGATTACAGGTAGCTAAAGATATAATAGGGGCCATAATGGGTTGAGATAAGCCTTGAGGTCCATGGCTTTCATCATGGGTATTTGGACAATCAAATGTCATTCTTTGTCTGTTTAGAAGAGTATGTTCAATAACCAATACATCTGATCCTAAGCGATCTATTACCATAATCACCTCTTGCAACACTAAACAACCATCTTAAACACTCCTAAATCACCATATGTAAAACCCCATCCCATTATCTGCCAATTTTCGCCGGTTCTTTTTTCTTATCATAAATCGAAACAGCCAAAATGTTTTGACACGAAATCAGCGCCACTTCGATGATAATCAGACCAGATCTGAAGCATAAGCAGGATATTCACGACTTGATAACGTATTCAGACACTACTGAGCCACTAGTAGCAACAGATACTGCAAAAGAAAGGAGAGAATTTTATCAAATCTCCCCTGATTTTCCAATCAATCCACAGCCCAATGACATCCATCCCAAGGAACATCGATAGGCCTGACAGATCACCCGCTATTGCTGTCGGTTCAGCGTCTTCTCAGCTACAACTAGGCTCCTATATGAATTCATATGCTTCACGGAGACTTTCCATGGCGCGTTTGGGTTCACCAATCCCTGATGAGGCTTCCAGTCCTGGACCTCGTTCATTATTGGGGAATACTTTGAATGCTACGAGTGCCCGTCTTGCCCAGGATGAATCTCCAAATTCGTCATATTCAAGCCAAGTTCTCATTGATGTGGAAAATCCAAATTTCCAGAGTGATGGCCGTGATGCTAAGACAATCCAGGATTTAACGTCCCCCTACTTTAATGATCAGGCATCAGGGTTGACACAGGAAGGTGGTGACATCACGCATAATTTGAAGAAAACCGTGAGAAGAGAAACAGGCCAGAGCTTCAGAAGAAACAGAAGTCTTAGTGACATACTGGATGGAAGAAGAGGCTCGGCAAGTGCATTGAACGTTCCTGGTGGCTTTAGAAGAGAATTTATCGTCACTAAAGCTAGACAGAAGGCCATACTGAACGATGAACAGTTAAAGAAAGTACCGTTCTTAACAAAGAACTTTATGGAATTCCTTTACATCTATGGCCACTTCGCAGGTGAAGATTTTGATGATGATTTTGACTGGGATCATAGTGGTGAATCCGAAGCTGTGAGTTTTGATGAAAGCTCTCCGCTCATTGGTCAAAAACCTTTAATATACGAAGCTAGGGGTACAACGTCCACTACCAAGGCCTTTTTGATCATGTTAAAGGCGTTTGTTGGTACCGGTATCTTATTCTTACCAAAGGGTTTCAGCAATGGTGGTTTATTCTTCAGTATTTCAATGCTTATTGTGTTTGGTATCTATTCTTACTATTGTTATTATCTTCTTGTGGTTTCAAAGAACGCTGCTAAAGTGTCATCATTTGGAGATATTGGAGCTAAGTTCTGTGGCCCGTGGATGAAGAAACTCATCACATTTTCCTTAATTCTGACACAGATTGGGTTCGCCGGTGCATATATCATCTTCACCACGGAGAACCTTGGTGCCTTTTTCCGGAATTCAACTTCATTAAATTTCTCTGCTGGTGCTTTTTTCTTCCTACAAGCCATCATTTTCATACCATTATCATTCATCAGAAACGTCTCAAAGTTGTCACTCACGTCATTACTTGCAAACTTCTTCATTCTTTCGGGTCTAATCATCGTCTTGTTCTTCACCATAAATGAGATCTTTTGTAATGGAACGAAGCCAATAGAACTATTCATCAACGAATCTCAATTCTCATTATTCGTTGGAACTGCAATCTTTGCTTTCGAAGGTATCGGCCTCATCATCCCAATCCAGGACTCTATGCGTCATCCTGAGAAATTTCCTATGGTGTTGGCTATGGTGCTTATCACAATTACCATCTTGATGGTTCTCATCGCTACAATCGGTTACTTGGCTTATGGGGAAGATATCCAAACTGTCATTCTTTTGAACTTACCACAGACCAATTTCTTTGTTCAGTTGATCCAATTTTTCTATTCGTTGGCGATCTTACTATCTACTCCGTTGCAGATCTTCCCAGTGATTGGATTGATTGAGAAACTGATATTTGATAAATCATCAGGGAAAACTAATCCTCGTGTGAAATGGTTCAAGAACTTATTACGGACATGCATCGTCCTTCTTACCGTAAACATTGCCTGGTTTGGTGCCAGTAACTTGGACAAGTTTGTTAGTTTTGTCGGATGCTTTGCGTGTATCCCATTAGTCTACATGTATCCCCCAATGATGCACTTATGTATTGCGCGGGGCTGGAAGGGAAAGTTCGTTGATATAGCCTTAATCGCCATTGGTTTCTGTTCCATGAGTTACACTTCATATCAAATCATCTTTGGATGACCTCTTATATCTATCTTAAACTTAGCATTATTCAGAAAGGCATATGATTCAAAAATCTATCAGCAGTCCTGTAAATTGTCAGCCAATAAAGAAGCTGAGGTACCTTCCTATCTATTTTGATAGCATGCACGAATTACTTCTTCGCATGTTATTTTCTGAGAATAGGAGTCAAGCTAGATCATTTCATAAGGCAAGTATGAAAATGATATCTGGTTTATTTCATAACATAAGTATTAAGAATGATAGCCCTTCGTGCTGTTCACACTCTGAGTTTCAGTTTTCCATATATGCATATTACTGCACATCCAAAATTGAGTTTGCTTTTACCCTTCAAGAACATATGTTATCTTTCTTTACTTCAAAACCATCAAACCATCAAACGAATGTGTTGGCCATCGCCGTTCTAGTTGTTCTATATACCTTGATGAGACCAGTTACTTTTCAGATAAAAGGTAGCTTTAATGCAAATGAATGTCAAATTATAACAGTTTTAGTATGAAAGAGAATCTATAATCAAGTAAATCAAAGAGGGTACAAGAATGTCCTGTTCTCCAAGTCAGTCAAATCCAAAGAGGCAATGTTAACAACAACCTCCTTCTCATCTTCTTGGATGATACCCACTTTGTCCAACTTATCCATCTCTTTCAATCTCTCCTCGTTTCTTCTCTTGAGAATGAACCAGATAACGAAAGCGATCAATGGAGATATACCAAAGGACAAGACGATTTGAACAATCCAAGCAGGGACGTATCTTGGAGCATCACTTTCTTGCCATAGTTGTGGGGAAATAAGGTTACCAATTCCCAAAGCGATCATTACAGACGCATTACGAGTCATCTTTTTGGTGTAACCTGAACAAGAAGTAGTGTTCCAGGAGAACATTATGATGTATGGAATGCCAAAGACAGGTGAGGCAAGACACAATGCAGCAAGGATACCAATCTTGTTATTCCATGGAAGCGCAACGGCACAGATGGCACCAACCAATGATGGCAGCATCCAGAAGATCGCAGAAAAGGCCGAAGTGTTTGGGAACTTGGTCATGACGAATGAAGAGATCAGACAACAGATGACGGCAAATCCACCAGATGCAACAGAGACAAGAGTTGAATCCAAGTTAGAAATACCACCCATCTCACCAAATAACAAGGTCTGTTGGTATGGCAAGTTGTTAGCCAACATCAATAGGAAATGGAATGCAAAGAATAACCAAGTGATTGGATCTCTGACAGCTTCAATAAATTGATACTTCTTGAAGTATTTTTGTTCAATGGCGGTGTTAGTGGTACGTTGAACACGGCGAATAATCCAGATCTTTTCCTCAGTCGAAAAGAACTTCGCAGTGGTTGGGTTGTCGGGATAGAAGAAGAAGATCAGGATACTCATAATGAAAGTCAAACCACCGATAATGATCATGAAGATTTTCCATGCAGAGACCGCAGAGTTAGCGTATAGAACACCATACGCAATGAAACCAGTTGGAATGGTAACACCAAGACAGGTTGTATAGAACAAAGGAGCGGCAGCAGCTTTCTCCTCAGCAGTGAGGAATTGGGCCATAGTGGAGTTTAAAATTGGCACAACGACTGATTCGACAAAACCCAGGAAGAATCTTACAGCCATGACACCAGAGTAGTTCTTCATCAAACAACTTAGAAAGATGATAACTGTCCAGATGGAAGTCAAGGCAAAGAGGAAACGACCAATTGGCAGCTTCTGCAAGAGATAGATACCAGGAACCTGACCGATGATGAAACCAACGTAGAAAAGAGTGTTTGCGTTGTTATAATCCTGGTTTGTCAAGTTTGTATCCTCAAAGAGACCCAGGATAGCAGCATAAGACAAAGTTGCCTTATCCATGTAGAGAATCAAATTCACAGTAGCGGTGAAAGTAATTATGAACCATGACACTTTTCTAGAGAGTTTAAGCTCTTGCTCTGGTGTAATCTCTGGTATTTGAGCATCCCATTCTTCTTGAAATTTCAGAGTGACATCAGCATCTCTGGACTGCACAATCTTATAGTGACCCTTCTCTTGTGTGACCACATCCTCGTGGGACTTTTCAGTGGCAGAGTTGACGGAGGACATTGTATGGATCAACCGAATACATGGGCATCTTCATAGGTGTAACCTCCTTCTTTATATACGCAATAACTGTGTAATATCTTGATGCTCCCTGAATCCTGATAGAGCCACCGCCACAGTGATGTCTTCTTCTGTTTAGAGATGTGCCGTTCTCGTTGTGGATGTTCTGGCCTCTTTCTCTAGGGCCGCTCACAACGGTTCTATGCATGGCCCAAAGGCCGAAGTCCGCTTGTCTTGAGGTCCGCTCGAAGGAAAGCAGACGAGATGGGAACTCTGTGATTGGGTTGTTGTATGACAAACTGGCTATGTATGCGTTAGTTGTAGGATTCATAGTAATTATCCTCACCACCCATCAGCTGCCTGAAACTCGGGCCCTTTGTGTAGACTTTTGCCTCTGAGTTCGGGCTTAAGACCAGTCTCTTGTTAGATGTCACGAAATTTTTAGTTTTGCACATACCGCAGACAGCTCACAGAGTCAGACTGCAATCTCATAGTTGATCTACATAATTATTTCGTCAAGTAACGTGATCTTTTGTAATAAGAAAATTGAAATAACTATAGCAGGGTAGAGTATCAGAGTTGACACATTCACAACTTAGCCGTATCAATCATCGAAAAGGCATACTCTCCAACAAGTGGATACATCGATCCAGTCTTCTCGGCTTCAGCAGAGCTCGCAACGCCTTTGACAACTCTCTGGGAGATGCCCTGACAGATCACTCCGACACGATAGAGACCGAATACCGTTCCAGCTCTCCAAAGCTGAGATGGGTCCCACTCAGGGTGGGCAGTGTCTTTGTACAGGCTCAATACTTGTGAAACCAATTTACGATCCTTTCCTATATCAAACTTGGAAAATATCATGTTCATCTCGTTGGGCATCATAAATGGTTGTAACAAATTAGCAAGGTCGAAAAGAGGGTGACCATTGGTACACAGTTCCCAGTCCAATACACCAATGACACGAGGCTCTGTTGGATGCATTACCAAATTATCAATTTTGAAGTCACCGTGAATTAAAGAGCTGGTGGGTGGATCTGGTGGTGCATTCTTTAATAGCCATATCGAGATGGCTTCGAAATGCGGAATTGGGTCAACGGATTGTGCCTGCAAATCCTGGATCTTTGATAGCGACTTGACCTGTCTCTGGAAGTATCCTGGGCCTGGTGAAGACTTCTTTGGTCTTCTGAAGTGCCTCTCGGGCAGTTCATCAAACAGGGTATCAGATGGAATGGAATGGATGGTAGTAACGGTCTCCACAACTGACTTCCAGATCAACTGTCTCTCAGTCTCATCCTCGAGAGCACTCAGTGAAGGATCATGGAAGATACGACCTTTCAGAAACTCCATCACATAAAACACAGCACCTATATGACTCTCATCCTCACACAATAAATATGGCTGTGCAATTGGCACATTGCCATTTACTTTGACAATAGCATCAATCATGTAAAACTCCCTTTCAATAGCGTGTGCGGTCTTCGAGATGAGCTTAGCATTCGAAGATGGCTTCTTACGCAACACTGCCTTGCGACCGTTGGCATCCGTAAGCAGGTACGTTGGATTGGACTGACCAAACTTGAACTGTTTGATGGATAACGGTGATGTCAGAGGGCTCCATTGGACGTTTGTGCCCATATGGATCCCCTTCGGGGGAGAAGACTGGCTGAAAAGGTCATTAAGCGCCTCCAGATCGATGGGTGAGCGCACAGACCCAACATCTTGTTCAGTGTCAACTACTTTGGACATCTTATAGTGACAGAGCCGCTTATTGGAGAAAACATTCAAGGGGAGAAGCCTTCATCTTTTTATACATTTTGTCCTCGGTGGCTTCGGCGGATTTCCCCACAACTTCGGCAAGTTTCGAATGTTTGACACAAAACGGCAAATTTGGCTTGAAAGACTTTGACTTCTACCATAAATTATGGACGACTACACTATGGACATTGTTCAATACACAATCAAATACAATCTTATAAACTTACACAAAATATCAGCAGAGTCCTAAAAAAGAAGGTCGTCAGGGGCATACACGGGGTCATAAAAACTGGAGGGTTATCGTCAGACACCGTACCCATTGAACTGGTCAAAGTTCAGATCGTTGAGAAATACATTATCTCTCTCATCTGATATTTGTCCAGCCCCCGGTGGGTCAAACCCTAATATTCCTAATCCTTTCGATGCCTTCGGTGATCCCACTGGAGTATTATCCTGACTCTTACTTCTCTTCTTCTTGATGTCAAACTCCAACCTCTTTGCCACCTGGTCATTCTCGACCTTTATATTTCCTCTTGGCTTCTTTTTCTTCTGAACGCTCGTCTGTATACCACGTAGCTCCAATCTTGCCACCTCGGCTGGTTCCAACCCACCAACACAGATGTTTCTTGCCCTATGTCTGAACAGGGCATCGTGACGAGAAAACTTCTTTCCACAATCACACTTAAAAGCAAACTCCTCGTGAATCTTGCGATGTCTCGTAAGATCATGCTGTCTTACAAAGGCCTTATCACACCCATCAAACTCACAAAGGAAAGGTCTGTCACTCAAATGCGTTTGAACATGAGATCTCACATTGTATCTTCTCGTGAACAGCTTCCCACATCCGTTGTAATTACATACAAACGTCTTGTTATCTCCTGGACCAAGTATATACTGATCAATCTCACCAGGTGGTAATGTTGAAACCTTCTCTTGCTGTTTCCTTTTTAACATGGAAAGGGACTTATCGCCCATCATCACAGGTGTCCACGAGATACCCTTCTTAGTCGGAGAAAGTGAGAACTTGGCCTGGGATGCCAGAGTAGGCGACGGCGTCTTTGGGTAATCTGTAAATTCTGATTCCGGCTCTTCAGCATTCTCTTCCTCAACTCGGAGACCAAGGCCGATAGAATTGTTCGTATGAATGAACTTCGCCTGCTTTGGTGGAGATTCCAAATTATTGGTATCCAATTGTTTCAGTCGGGCATATTCTTGCTGCTCTGGTGGTGGGATATGGAACTCAGGCGTAGGCTCTCTCGAATTCACCTCGGTGGAACTGGAACTCGAAGAATATTGTAACACAGGCGAGACATCTCTAGAGGAACGCTGTGGAGATACAATCTCTCTGGATCCTGGTGGTGGAACCATCTTCTCAAAGTAGTTCATCATGTTATCGAGATTTGCACCCTCTGTGTTCTTCACAAGGCTCTGAAGTCTCTGCAAATACTCCACTGGAACTTGAACAGTTCTCGGTGGACCTTGTGATGATACTGATGGCACCGGCATGTACTGATGCTGTGAAGAGTTGGTTTCCGGTGGAAACTTATAGCCGTACGGGGACTTGCTCGTAATAATAAGATCCTCTTCCTCTTCCTGAGGTCTGTGTGGAGGCGGTTGCGACATTGGATGCAACAAAACATGTTGAATCTGGGGAGGTGGTGGAGGCGCATAAATCATTGGCTTGCCGTAATCTTGATACACTCTGTGTGCCTCAAATTGCTGTGGACTTGTGAACAGAATAGGTTCTTGTCTTGGTTGTTGTGGAGGTTCTCGAAAAACCTGACTCGGTTCAACGACTTGTCTGTTGGATATAACTCTCTTCTCTGGAGCCACTCCAGGAATAGATAGGACTCTGTTATGGCCAGCGAAACCAAAAATGGCAGTACCACTAGGTTGTTTCTTATGACGTCTCACCGGTTGACTTGGGTAATTACTATCTTGGCTATCTTGTTGTGGACCCATTGGGATATCCAGATCTTGAAGCGTATTCAATGTTTGCTGAAGGAAATCATCCACTTCGCTGAACCCAAAGTCACTCTCTGTGTAAGGAGCCCCTCGCGACTGCGGTCTGCTTTCACCAATAGGTGGGACAACCCATTCTTCACCATACGTGTTCATCCTTTTCTCTTGCTCTCTTCTAGTTCCTTGTTATCTTGTTCTTTTGCTTATAGGATCTCAAGATACACAACAACGGGTCCAGCCGCTAAAAACTCTCCTGGAGCTTGTTTGTTTCTAAAAGTTCACTCAGTGATTGATCAGGCAGATATCTGATCTTGATTCGAAGAAAGCTGTCGGCGTAGTTCTTCCTCTTTTTCTGGTCCGTTATTTGTCAACTGGATATATAGGAGAAGTACCTAAGTCTCTCAAATTTTTGATACCATTTTCTTACTTGCGGTGGGCTCCCAGACAGATCTCTCCGTACAGAACTGTGCGTGATGAGAGACGCATACGCTTCAATCAAACCCATTTTAGGCAAAAGGTAAACAAATGTCGCGACAATTACTGAATCAGGAGACTTTTTCTGGATGTACCGCTGGTAAACAACAGTATAATCTTCTTGACGCAGTGGTAGATCTTATGTGGGCGCGATGAAGACCGTAGTAGACATAAACCAAGTTCGATTTTAACAACTGGTATTTATTTTCCTTGTGAAGATCTCATTCGATGATTAGCCAGAGTCGATATAGGATGAGAACATTTTACTCTTTTACACTATAGCAGTTTTCTCCAAACTTCAGCAATGGAGGAATTGTGCAACACGTCTACATATATCTTGTAAGTTTTTGAAATTATTAACAAATTACGATGTTCTAACGTTGCATCGAACCAGTTTAATGTGGAGACCCTGATTCGCTTTTAATTTCTTCTTTCGAGTAGCAGAGAACTCAAACAAATAATATGAACATCTATACATAATACATAATACTCACTCACTGTTGCTTTTCTCTTTGTTTTAATATCTGGGCTGCAAAAAAAAACTTTACTCTTATGATTTAGACGAAATGCTCCCAATACTGCCATTTCTGGCTTCTATATCTCAATTCTTGGGAAGTGGAACTCACGTTGAAATCGCCAACTTCCAAGATCTAGAATACTGTGACTGACTTCATCGATGAAGGCGAATAACTGATTTTTGGGAAGTTCGCAGCGCGATTATGTGTATCGGGAGAAACTTCAGTCTAGTTCCCCACTGCTGAAAGTTCCTCTGTGCAATGTTGCACAGCTATTCACGATTAAGGGTCGTTAATTGAAGCTTTATGGTTCCATCCTCCATGTTATGCGAAACGGTCAAGGCGAAGGTAACTGACAACAATGTGCATGGTTTAATCCGCATTACCATCGCTCAAGGCTTGGGACTTAAATGCCTTTGCTGACTGCCCTGTTGTGACCTCTAGATCTTCTACTGAGTCTGCTAGATTCTTCCTGTTTTTTTTATATTCTCTGAAATCTCTATGGCTTCAACCAGCACCCTTGGATCTTTCCCAGAGGCCCTTTCTTCGACATTCTCTGCCACTCTTTCTGAATCAAGCTCTGCTGTGTCTAGAAGTTCGGAATCTAGTTCTTCTTTTCTTCGGCTCGACCTCTGCCTTCTGTACAAAAGACATCTCAGCAACGATCACTTCCACTTCGCGGACTTATCATCCAGGGTGTTCTTTCTGCCAACACTGAGGCTTGCTGGAACCTTCAACGGTATCCCCGTACTGGGTCCTGGCTGTCGCTGGAAATCTGGGTCCTTGGTCATCAGTTCACATATCTCTGAACGGTTCTAATTCTTTTGGATACAAGTATACCAACGTCTTCGTGAATGGCTGCCATATTGATACTGATTTCGGGGTATTTTCCGCTCTTGAAGAAGAACTCAGATCAAGAGATTGGTGACTTCAAGATAATTGAATTTGGACGGGAAGCAATAACAGTTGCCCTTTGTACCTCTTAGGATCACTTGGAGATCATCAGTCCTAATGAACTGGATAAAAGAGATGTCTTCATCTATGAACTCAGCGGCGGATGATGGGTATTCCGAAAGCTCATCTTTAGTGCTCGTCAAGATGAATTGGACCACCCAATCGATGGTTCCCGTATTTATGAGCCTGTATGCTCTAGTCTATGGATTCTAGACTAACGTCGTAGCAACTTAAAAGTGACCAATCATTCCACCACATGCATTGTGCCAATGAGCCGAACGTGGCATATTCGGGTTCTCAATTTGCTTTACCCTTTTAGGAAGCTTCTCATAATCTCCGATCTCCGATATACGAAGCACGTCTCCCCAATTGGTTTGAATAACAAATAAATCAGCTTTAACGAAAGCGGTTAGAATATTCATTTAAATAACAAGTGGATTGGCATTAACGAAAGATATTAGAATTACACATATACACAAACCTCCTCTCTGGGAATTAAATAACACAAAAGCATTCATCAGTTATAGGAGAAAGCACTCCCACTTCTCTTCAATCTCAGACTTTCCCTCTTTCTATTACTCGTGGCGTTGTACAACTCCGGTATGACCAATTCTCTTTCGAATTGCTCCTGGATCTGTTCCTGGAGTTGCTCTCTCTGTATCTGCTCATTCATGAACGATGGCTGTAGACCACCCTGACCCTGTTGATATATCTGTTGTCCTTGTAGAGGGTATGGAGGAAACGATGATTGTAAAGACTGCGGCGAATGATTCACCATAGGGCTTTGTAATTGTCCTGATGGGCTCTCAAATGAGAAGTAGTCCAACTTTAAAGGACTCTGTCCTTGCATGGAGCTGAATTTGTTGTTCAAATTCATCATCGGATAACCAATACCGACATTTGAATTCGTCCTTGATAACCCTGTCGAGACAACGCCACATAGCTGGATCAATTTCTGTCTTATAACCATTAGAGTATATCCATTAACCTCAATCCCGATATCCATTCCTGTGTCTTTGGCCATTTGTATGCACTCCTTCGATACTTTATTCAAAATACCAGAAGGAGGGTTGTTCAATTGGAAAGGAGTGATCATAGGATCGTTGTGATATTTGACATAAGTATCGTACAACAGCTTCTCAAATCCTTCTGTCAGCTTATAGTGTTGAGCAAACTGCTGATATGAGAAGTCGTTCATAGAGACATTTGATACCGAAGAAGCGATGCTCGATACTGATGTAGTTCTGTTATAACGAGGTGGCTGTGTATCCCAGAAAGAGATCTGTTCCACGGGTGTGGACACTGGTGTTAATTCATCCATATCGTGAAGCATCGTTGTTCAATTTATTGTTCCTGGAATTGAATTAATATGCTACTGGAGTTACACTGGCCGGTTTATGTCCCCTTTATAAGAACGCATTGGTTGCCCCGAGGATCCCATCCAATAACATTTCCCTTTCCGGAAGGAAGGCGTTCACGCGCCCAAACGGGTCGCGTTTACGCGTCAGTTGCAAAAATAGAATGACACATTTCTGTTGATGTTGTTATGATTAACCTTAGGTCACTGCTCAAATGAAGATCAAGTGAGGAGAGGATTGTTTGAAAAATCATAAATTCATAATATTCCTGTGGTTCGACAATCTCCCTCTCCATATCCGTCACCTACAGAGAGAGAGAGATTATACTCATTGCAGTCATTTATTTATTAAGGGCCGTTGTTGAGATGGACACCCCATAGTGGAGTTTATACTCATACTCCTGGCTCAACATGGAATCGAAAATAAATACAACAAAAAAAACTGGAACCAACAGATGAAACTTAAATTGCCTCTGAATTAATGGGGAAACGATGCAATCATGAAAGCCAAATCAGAAACCATAACTAAAGCCCATTTCTTCGAAACTCGCCCAGCAATGACAATACTTCATTGATTATAAACGATTTACGAGCACGGATCAGGAATAGAAAACACTCTTAGGTTGTTTGGCTGTCGGCAGTTGGTTGTTGCTTCTAGTGTTCGGGGAGTTCCCATGTGCGACGATCTATTCAGTAATAAAACACCAATTGTAGCCGATATACATCTATTCATACCTCAGGTAATCCTCTCAGCTCGCTTAGAGAGCCCTTCAACAACTCACCTCTATGGTTCTCCCTCTGTATTCTCTCTCGTATGTCATTTTGGCCTTCATCTTTATAACTCTGTAACTTCTTGACAACTTGTTCCAACTGCTCATTCCATGCTTCCAATCCTTTGACTTCCTTCTCTAAAGTCTCCTTCTCACTCTTTAGAGCCTCAACCCAACTCTTGGACTCCATCAATTGTTTATCTAGAGAAGTTATGGACATGGCCACTCCAATGGAGTCACCTCTTTCAAACCTAAATGGAACGTGATCATTTGTGTATAGAGTCCCATTGATATCTTCTTTGGTGCTGAGATCACGATGAAGTGTCAAAAGGGCTCTGTTGGCACTATCTAGGAATCTCTTCTTCTGTAGGAGGTCCTTGCAGAGCTTCGCTGCGTATTGGTCCTGATGATCTTGGTGTTGCGGTTGTTGAAGTTGCTCAAGTCTATGTTTGAGGGTCTGCAGAGTCGCCTGTGTGGCTTCTGCGTCATTTAGTGTCATTCTTTTGGTCGTGCTGTGATGGTTTCTCAAAGGGGGATATCACTGTGAGCTCTTATCCCTTATTGACGTTGTTGGTCTTCGCGTTGTTTTCATTTTCTTCTCTTCATCAACGTATTGAACAACAACAACCAACGACACCATAAAAACAACACTCCAAATAGCCATGTCCCTCCCTGCAAACTATGCCGTCAGAAGAATGATCTCCAGTGACTACGACCGTGGTGTTCTGTCCACGCTGGCCACACTAACCACAGTGGGGACCATTTCCAAGCTGCAATTCTCTCAGATGATCAACAAATGGGAGGCTCTGGAGTTGAACAATGGTTCTTTGATGTATAACCCAGTCGTCATACTCAATGATACTGAAGAGGTTGTTGCCACCGGAATGATCCTTCTTGAGGAGAAGCTGATCCATGAATGTGGAATAGTTGGCCATATTGAAGATATCGCAGTTAGACCCGATCAACAGGGGAAACAGTTGGGTAAGATATTGATCCAACACCTCACCGAGATTGGTGAGAAATGTGGGTGCTATAAGGTTATCTTGGACTGTGATGTGAAGAACAAGGGGTTTTATGAGAAGTGTGGGTATAGAGAAGCTGGCTTAGAGATGCAAGTGAGACTATAGACTCTCCACTTGATTACATACAGAAAAGCGACATCTCTCGAACATACCATGGTACCACGCATTTACTATTGCCATTTCTTATAACACAGTGCATTAGTTCAAATATACCATCTAATTCTAATTCAGCGCCTCAATCGAAAGTATCGAATTCCCTCTGACGACACAGGACCCCAAGTGGATGTTATCAGGTGTCTCAGAACAATCTTCTAGCACTACGTTCAAGAATATGTCATATCCTCTCAAGTTCCCTATCACCTTGCGTGACCCGTTGAGTTGTACCAGCACTCTCTTGTCCATATACTGTGTGGTTATTAGTACCTTTTCAGCTGTCATGTCCTCTTAGTGACTCACCTTCTTCAGTTCCGGTGTGGATACCATTGTTCTTGTGGCAAAGATATAGAATACCTTAGAAGACCTCCTAACCACTCGCTGATAAACTCTGACGAGTAGCAGTTGTAAAAGTTCACAGGAAAACAGGCAAAAATCTGCCATTCCTAAAAGTGTCATCAAGCGCCCATCGCTTATGTCATCTGTGTGTTTACTTTTGGTGGGAGACTTTTCTCTCTCTTCACTTCTTTTTGCTGTCGATCCAGTGGCTACGCTTTCTAACTGTTTGGACCTTGCACACACCATGGACTTTGACTTCCAGGGCCCACAGAACTCATCACCCGTCCAGGACAATGACGACGAACTGAAGGCATCTCGGTTGAACAAGCTACTCATCTCGAAGAGGAACGAATTATTGAAAGAGATTGAGGTTTTGGAAATACAATGGAATGAACTGCAAGACGATGAACATGGTCTGGAGGAGGATAACTTGATCTTGGAGCTATTACAAGACATCGACGAAGAGGAAATCGAAGAAGTCGAAGAAGTCGAAGAAGGCACGAGCTATGACAGATACTCGACAAAGCCTATGACACAATGGCCTGTAAGGCTGGAATACTTGAAGAGATTCTATCCATACCTATCCATTGATAACATTTCATCCAAATTATCTCTACAGCAGATAGGTGGAAGATCGCTAGTGATAAAAACCATATCATTCTCTATTGAACATCATTCCATCTTTGCATTTGATTTGTCGATCCAGCTGATAAGTAAGAGCAATAGCTATAGCATACATGACCTAAAGATTGAGAAAAAATCCATGAATAAATTCAATACAGTGTTAAATAGGCTACAAAAGTGGTACCAGCAGAATAAGAATATCAATGGGTTCCTATACGATTTGAATCGGTTGTATGAACTGATTAAGGAAAGACAGATGATCTTGCAGGAGTTGACGGACCTATACGCTGACGGTATGAAAATCTCAATGTACCGGAATGAAATAACGATAAGGGGGATAATAATGATCTGGGACCTTCTGTTTGACCAATCGATTCAGTCCATAGTATCATTATCACAGTACAACGATCAGTTTAAAGACATGGTTGATCGAGTTGGTGTGAAGAAAGGTTTGGAGATGATAATCGAGGAGTATCTCAATGATTAATCAGAGGCAGTAAGATAATCAAGGTGATTACATATATCTGCGTTGGTATCACGGCAATATTAGCAAGTGGTTACCAAGTTTAGGACTTAGAGATCAATCGAGTGATACCCTGATGAACTGATGAGGTTACTCAAATAGAGCCTTCCATTGGGACATTCCACATCGCAATGAAATATCAATCATTTGTGCGTGATGTTGTGATGGAACATATTCTGTCAAGCTCGTAGTCCCACCATCCGGAGAGTCACCAATGATTTTGAACGCCCCTCCACCCTCCGCATCCTACAGATCACCATAGACCAAAACCAAATTGACTCAGTTAACGGACTACCAACAGAGCCGCAAAATGAGATGCCATTATGCCTCACTATATACAAGACGGTCTTATAGCTTACCAGCACACTCGCCCATCATCAAGATCAACTGTTCAATGTTCTCCTTTCTCTGGGCACAAACAGGCACGATCTTCCACTCCTTGTTCTCGACGTACTGTCTCAATGCCTTAAACTTATCATGAGAACCTTCGACGTCAGCTTTCGTAGCAACAATCAACATTCTTTTACCTTCGACACGATCACCCAGTTCACCAAGTAGGATATTCAAGTCATTTATAGGGTCCTTGTTTCCCAAACTGATGACAAACACCAATCCACCAGATCTTTCAACGTGTCTTAGGAAATCCATGCCCATACCCTTATTCTGGGATGCACCTTTAATGATACCTGGAATATCCGCCACTGTGAAAGATTCCTTATCGACACCAAGTGGTATGGTTCCAATTGATGGCTGCAATGTTGTGAATTCCCAATGTCCAACTCTTGGTGTAGCATTTGATACGGCTCTTAACAGGGTAGACTTACCAGCATTCGGCAAGCCGACTAAGCCTAGATCAGCCAGCAGTTTCAATTCAAATAAGAAATGTGATTCCAAGTTAGATCTCCCACTTTTAGCAAACCTAGGGTTCCTTATATCATTTGTGAGGAAATGCATATTACCCAATCCACCAACACCACCGCGCAGCAATAACATTGGCGTCGGAGTCGGTTTATCCAAATCTATGCCATTAATAGGGAATAAATCGCCCTGTTGCTCCTCTCTGATGATCTTGTTGTCGTATCTCTGCACCTTTTTATCTAATTTAACGAAATGCTGTTTGGATCTATGCCATGCTTCATCCTTTTCTTTATCCTTAAAGAGCCACCCTTGGCCGGCATCATAAGAGTCTCTCTTCAACTGTATGAATCCAGGTTCATAGCTTCTTCCTTCCACGGCTCCCATCTCAACCTCAAGAGCATCGCTACCTTCAAGTGCTTCTTTCAACTTCACTGGATCAGGCAGCCACTTGATCACAGTGCCCACAGGAACAGTAATTATGATATCTTTCCCATTAGATCCATCCAACTGCCTGGCTTTACCCATCTGGGCATCACCGGCAATATACGTCTGTCTCAACTTGTTCAAACTTGTCAATCCTTCCAAGGCCTGGATGTAGATGTTCCCACCACGTCCACCATCACCGCCGTCTGGCGGCCCAATAGCGTGCCCTGAATCTCTGAAGAAGGAAACACAGCCATCCCCACCTTTCCCAGAGCGTAGTTTCAAAATCCGTACATCTGTGAAGCCCTGTGCTTCTGCTTTTGGTCTTGATCTATGCTTCATCTGCGAAAAAGGCGACGAGTATAAGTCCTTATTTGTAAATTGCAATGCGATATCGTATTCGCCATTTTGGTGATCTCTGAGTATCCTGTACGACGAGTGGGAGACCTTGGAGTGATGGTGGAATTCTGATGGTATCTCTGGTGCATCTATGGAGTCGTCTAGTGAGTCTAGCCATGCCTCGTTGTCTGACTGGGCTGGGGAGTGCTCTGGGAGCGTATTGAAGAGTCTCTGGAGTCGTAGCAAATGGGGTCTCAGTGGTATTGTCCTTAACATGGTGAAGCTTGTGAGAGGGCGCCGGCTGTGTCGGTGTGTTCCGCTTGGTCGTATAGATGTTGGTCTGGATGGTGATGATTATGATGGGGGAAAGTTCCTTCTCGGAGATGAATTTTTCATGAAAAACATCAAACTAACACAAACAAAACCAAAACTACACACTACAAAAACCAGATGTATTAGTGTATGAATGTATACCGAACCCTTATTCAAATCATTACATAAAAGACCAAGCACATGGAGTACCAGATTGTATCGTTTAATATCATTGCTTCATTCTAGATGGCCGCTCTTTTAGAATTCAAAAGACACTTTGGCACCAATGTCTCTTGCAGTTTCCACAACGGATGCCATCTTGACAACCTGCTGAGCAGCAGCATCCAACTCGTTCACGGCGTAGATCTTCAAGCCGGACTCTTTAATCATCTCAGCAGCCTTTTCGTAGTTGGTACCTTGCAATCTAACAACGATTGGAACCTCTACACCCAAGTTCTTTGCGGCCGCGATCAAACCTTCTGCAACGTAATCACATCTAACAATACCACCAAAGATGTTGACAAAGATACCAGACACAGACTTCTCGGACAAGATCAACTTGAAGGCGTTCTCGATGGTCTGTGGGGTAGCACCACCACCACAATCCAAAAAGTTTGCTGGCTTACCACCATACAGGGAGATGACATCCATGGTGGCCATGGCCAAACCAGCACCGTTGACCAAGCAGCCAATGTTACCATCCAACTTGATGAAGTTCAAGTTGGACTTGGAGGCCTCAACTTCATGTGGATCCTCCTGGGTGAAATCTCTCCATGAGAACACCTCCTCTTGACGGTAAAAGGCGTTGTCATCAAACCCGAATTTGGCGTCCATAGCAAGCACTTTGTGGTCCACAGTCTCGGACAATGGGTTGATCTCGATCTGGATGGAGTCGCGCTCGGTAAAGATCTTGTACAACTTCTTCACAGTCTCAGCCGCTTCAGGCTGAGCGTGCTTGGTGAATCCAAGCACGGAGGCAATCTCCGCAGCTTGGGAATCGGTGACACCAGCCTCCAATTCGATTTGGAAAGTCTTGATGGCGGAAGGATCCTTGGCGGCAACACCTTCGATATCCATACCACCTTGTGCAGATGCAACAATGATTGGCTTCTGGGTGGCTCTGTCCAACAAGATAGCCAAATATGCCTCGGTTCTGGTAAACGCTCTCTCAACAACGTACACAGCGGTCACCTCTTTACCGGCGGCACCTGTCTGCTTGGTGATGATCTTATGGTGCAAGAACTCCTTGGCAAGGTCTCTCACTTCTTCAGGAGAGTTCACCAAGTGCACACCGCCCTGGAACCCAGTGTCGAAATGGCCCTTACCACGACCACCGGTCAAGGCCTGAGCCTTGATGACAAGATCCTCGGTGTTAAGTTTCTTAGCAATCTCGTACGCACCCTCTGGGGTGGTGGCGGCATCACCGTTTGGCACACCTACACCGTAGCTTCTAAGCAAAGCGGCAGAGCGGTACTCGTGGATTGAGAGGTTTCTCTTCTGGGTGACCTACGGTGCGGTTGGTTAGTACATTTGCTTGCTTGTATGCCTGTTAAGCCGCTCGATTGGCTTTAACGACTCACTCTTGACACCTTCAACAGGGAGCGGCAGGCGGACTTGAACATCTTGGTTTTGTGTGTTTCTCCTTCTGTGTGTGTTCGCCCCGCTCCCTTTAAAGATCTTTGAAAGGGGAATGAGTTCCTTTTTATAAACACACACACACGCACCCACCGAACACCCCCCTTGTTGGCGACTCTCTCCCACGGCGGCCCTCGGAAACGCGTGGGGAAACTGGGACAGGAACACCACACAGACACTCACTGAAAGAGAGGGGGCCCAGCGTTGTGAGGGGGCACCGAGAGGAGCTCCCCATTGGCTCACTGACTTTGTGGGTGGAGGCGCCAGCACCAATGGGGTGCACTGGGATACGGTTTTTTCCGCATGTTATTGGTGTTGATTGTTCATTGTTTATTGTTTATTGTTTATTGATATTGGCGTAGTAATTTTGGCTCTTTAGCTCCCCCTAGGTGTTTCTGTGTCTCTAGAAAGGCGGCTAAACTCCATGTGGCACCATAGACGTGTCGTTCTATATAGGTCTTAACTCCAACCAATGATTGTATGACAATTACATTGTAACTAAACAGTATATACCCATCATTGAATAGAAACTATTCGTGTTAAATAGAGCACCCCCTGCAAGAACAACACCACAACACCCCTCTCCCAACACTTCTGTCCAAACCCCCACACATCTCTCAAGTGCCATTCTCGCCTGGGCTTCATAACAGGTCCATAACATCTGCGTGACAGGTTGGTTACACGGGGCTGATGGTAATACACCCACACACCTCTTTATCAGACAAGAAAAACTTCGCAGATCCAAGTTCCAACACAGAGATAATTATATTACGTAAGAAGAAAGCGGATTTCCGTCAATTTTTGCCAACCCCAATGTAGGGGTGGGATCTTATACTCTTTTCAATATTGATGCTTTTTTTTGTTACGTACATAGTACAGACTGCGCCTAGGATCCTTACTTAGCGACTTACTAATTTCTTGAAGTCCAAGCAGGGAGTTTTAAACCTAATTGCTAGAGTGAAAAATGACAGTAGGAAGCGGCGGCCACTACTCCATCAGCATAAATGCTCTCATGCAGCCCTTTTTTAAGGGCACTTCATAAAGAAAGAAAAAAAAGAGACGATGCTTTGCTTCTTTGCTTCTTTGCTTTGGATATCACACCATCATGTCTCTGGCGAAGAAGTTTACAGCACGTCCACAGAGGTGGCCCAACGGACTCTTGAGCTTACCGACGGAACTCATTGTTGAAATAATGGCACATCTTGACCGTGTTGATTTGGAATCGTTTTTGGACATAGTTGATTTTCCACTTGAAGGGGTGGTCCAATATGTTTCTGGCCCTAGTGCCGGCTTTTTGGGGAGGAATCATAAAGGGATGAGAAAGATAAGATCAATGTCTCTGGCTGATTTGCATCAATGCAGTTCCATGATCAACATTGTCGATATTGTTGGAATGGAGTCTGTGAACGACGCGCTGACAATCGATATGAGTGGCACACTTTCAGACTCCATAAATCATATCAACGTTTCCCAGCTTAAGTCATCAACTTTGGATGAATACGTAAACAGCAAGAAGAATATAGTTCTCAAGTTGATCAATTCATTACCCAGCTCTTCCAAAGTTGTCATCAGGGATTCTACAAGTGTGGGACTTTACGATGGCAATGTTGACCCACGCAGGGTCTCATTCCAGAACATTCGTTTTTTACGGTTTCGAAGATGTGGTTTGAAAGGTGGAACCAAGCTCCAGATGGAGAATGTCGGTGAGCTGTCGCTGAAGGATTTTTCCGATGAAATGATTGACAGTATAAACTTGGAAGCTTTGAATAGCGATTCACTTTATCTGTGCAGTGATTCAGTGAAATTGAAAAACCGAACGATAAACACACAATTATTGGGAGTCATTGGAAACCAGAGTCTTCACGGTGTCAAATTCAATGGAAAATGTGCCAAGTTCATTGCGTCTCGTGACGGCAACATCAGAGTCCAAAACTTTCAAGCACCTCACTTGGATGAGGTAAGCATCACATTTAGGGCCCAATTACCATCACTAACCAATTTTAATGCACCCAAACTACGCAGGGTCGAATTGTCCAGCAATACTTTCCTTTTTCATACCCAAGATGTCGGACAAACTGAAGAAGAAGATTTCATATTTCTTCGGCAGATCAGCGAGCTTGAGCTGTCACAATTTTTTGATCCTCTTCATAAGATTGATCTCCATAGATTGAGAAAGCTTATTTTACACCGGTATCGCGGTCCAACAGAAGTACAAAGGGTGTTTCCATCTTTAAATGAATTGGTGATCTCTCTAAGCTTTCGGTCTGAATGCGTTCCATGGATTAAGGCTGAAAATCTTCAGAACCTTCAGATAATTGTCGACGGAAACTTTAGGGTGGACTCTATTGTTCCTACTATTTGTCGTTATCCCCAGTTGAAAGTTTTTGCTTTCGAGACTTGTCGATGTTCATTCCTAACTAGGATGAAAGTTAAAATGCTGATTTACCGGATGAAATGGCAGATTCTTTGTGACTTGGAAGCAGTACGATGTGTCCAGTCTAGACGGCCTTGCCCTCACAGCATATTGGCATGTATTAGACTCTGAAGTGGCAGTGCAGCATATACAGCGGTGAGACTTCCTCCAAGTTCTACCTAGTAATGAGTAGTTTCAAACTCTGTTATACCCCGCAGTAAGTTACAAGGTGTAGATTGCAGGAAATATACGGTTTTACGCTGATTGAGTTGTAAGTCATTGACTCACTGGACTTTCAGGTAGGTATGGAGAAGAATGGTATGGAACTTAGGGAAGTACTCATAATTCATATATAGACTGAAAAATCTCTTATGAATTGATTTAACAGTTTATTGAGAAGAAACAAAGAGCTCACGTGAAAGTTATCAAAAAATTGGTAAAGACGAACTTGAATAATACATTCGCTCTGGCATTCGGTTCCAGTGAAATGATTTAGGGATTGTCATCGAATAAAAGATTTGTATTCGACATTCGATTCGAATATTCGTTCGAATAATTTCCTTTTTTGGCATTTTATAGTATTTTGAGAGATCCCCAGAGGTTCATACGAATATACACCACCATAACAATACTTAGCTATCCAATGATGCTATTATCATAACCGTAGAACTTATTTTGATAGCAGGAGCTGAGGTTATTTCCATTTTATGCCATTGTAACTACGCAAAAAACCTAAATCTTAGTTGAAAAGTCATTTGGGACCGGGGGGATTTCTACCTAGCACTCACTACTCTGATTGGTTGACACTAAACAGTGAATTCTGGAGCAAGAATTGCTGTCGACAATCGGGACAGCGGAGAACTCATTCTGCAACTAATATTCGAGTGCTCTTGAGAATACCGATGAGAGGTTTTTATCGTCATCCCAATCATCATGTGAACCAGAAGCATCCATACTTAGTACTTCGTTGATATCCTCTTTCTCTAACACCATACGATTGTATGAAGAACACATCAATCGCTGGAGGGTCAGTGGAGATAATCTGTGTCTGCGAAACCCAATCTTGTTTCTGGCAAGACTGAAAGATCTCTCGCATGAAGTACTTGTTGCTGAAAAAGCGAAGCGAACACAACTCGAGCAACTTTCGATAATTTTGGATATCTGTCAGATTCCATTTTCCAAAAGGAGAGCGTCTCAAAGCCTGGGCCATTTAGTGATCTAGGAGACCGCATGTAAGCATCCCACTCAGTTTCGATACTGTCAAAAGAAATCGAATGCACTCTTTCAGTTTCGTTTTCACCAGTGATACACTTCATTACAATTCTGTCGAATTTGCTCTGGTCTTTTTCTATGATGGGATCAACTTCCATTCTGAATTAATGACCACGGGGTCGCTCATTAGGCCTTCATGGCCTGGTAGTTCATTTTCGTCAACCTCCTCTTGCTCTAAAAGCTCCGTAGGTCTCATAACCTCGTCACAGTTTTTTGCGATTGCTCCGTGTTGAATAACCGTATTCCTCATCTGCTGAGTCCCCTTCATTATCGCTACCATCATTAAGACGCAGATAATCTATGGTTAAGCGGTCTCTCTTTGATACTCGGCAGGCTTGCTTGGGGAAAACCTTCGGTTTGGGCTCTTTGAGTTTCCTCTTCTTTGTGTTCGCACCCTCTGGCTTAGAATGTCTGTGCCTCGCACTTTTGGATGATGAATAATGCAGCATTTGGAACAGCAGGCAGAAAGGGTTATTTCAGAAGCTACAACGATCATGAATTATAGAGAGTTCCTCTTCCTTGCATGACCGCGATGCGTTAAAATTTCGACGCGCCTAATGTGATTTCCGAAAAGGGAAATGGATAACTATAGCTCTTATAGGAACACCATTTCAAATGCAACTGGGTCATGTATAGTGCCAATCTGTAGTTATACTTACTATATATATATAGGTACCTTAACAAGAAAAATAGCCCTAATTTGGTAGAGTTATGCTAGATTATTCGAAATTATTTCATCTTATTCGAATCAGTACATCTATCTGGTGAGAATTGCCATACATATACTTTTATTTATTTCTATCAGAATACATTATAAATCCACAATAACTAGATGATTAAATCTCAAAACATTCATTAAAACAAGTATTAAGACAGCAGCTTTATTGGATATCAAGATATACATCAATATATATTTCGAATAAAATCAGGGTGGTCAAACTCGTATTCGATTTGGTTCGAATACGAATCGAATATGAATAATATTCGATTCGTGACCATCCCTAAAATGATTATTCTTATGGATGCTGACGGGGTTTGTCAACAGTTGAGTGACACAGATCTTGAGACTTTTATATGATCATGTCGTGAGTCATATTTGCCCTTTTGCAAGATACTAACCAGTGAGCTTATATAAGAACGATAAGAAATTACACAAGTTGAACAACTTTTAATACCATTTATACCTATATAACTTGAACTGTAAATCACATTTATAAGTAGAGGTCACACAAAGATATGCAGAGTATCTGCTTCGCCTTCCCAAGATCGTTGGATAACCGGACAGCGAGGTATTCTTTGAAGACATTCGAGAGACTCTTTCATTCCGCTCGAGTGACTGCATATATGATGAAGAAGAAGCAATAATATAAGCTCCAAGGAAAAAAATTGATGAAGCGAATAAGTATTCCGCTAAAGCAGATACTGAAAATCAAAACCATGGTGAACTCTGCAACGGATTTCGTGATTGAATGTGCAGCGACAGAATATGCCATAAAATTGGTTGAAATGTTGAAATTTTGTTTCGCTAAGGAGGCGCTTTCTTGATTTGGAACGAAGTGATTCAATGACGTTGAACCTGTGCACAAAAACAGAGATATAATGCCAAGAAAGGCATAAAATGAGGTTCATGATATTGCTTCTGGGCACGCAACAATAGAAGATGCCTTTGCAGAGCTCTTCTGGTGTGCTCGTTTTAATAAATCAATAACATAACGGGGAAAACGGGGAATCACTTTAATACCAGACAAAACTGATTCCAAAAAAGTCCTTTCCTCACTCTGACCATAACTGTTTTCTAGTTCTTGAACTTTTCTCAAAAGTTCATTAATATCCTCTGCAAGCTTTGATAAGAAAACGGTTTCGGCATCTGTGAGATTCACTTCATTTGAGCTGATATGTTCGGTGGAGCGGAATAAGGCCTGCAAATTCTTCTAAAAAGCTGTCAAGGCTTGCTCATCCATGATGAAATGGTTTTCTAATCCTCAGTGGCCTTGCACTAGCCTTAGGCAAAATGAACCTTTTGTGAAGAGAGAAAGTTATAAACACCTCATGACACAAAAAGCTCCAATTGTCTTATCGTGCTGCGTGAACCAGTTTTATTTAAGCATTAAACTCCCACCCATCGCCTGGAATTGTGATCTGATCACTTACGCACCCAATGCAGAAGAATCAGTCCAAGTCACAAATGTTGCAGTATGAAGGTAACTTATTTGATGCTTTATCGCCAAGTAGTTGGAAAACTTGGTGATATTGAACGCCGACTTAGAATTGCAAATCGAGCACCACAAAATGCGATGAACACCTGCGGAGGTTCTTCTGGCGCCTGGGAGAAAGATTGACCTTATAGAGAGGTCAGACGGAAGAATTCTGACAAGATAAAACCGGTAGAGACGCATACTTTACACTGAAAATGAGGAAAATTTTCACCCCCCTCCCACAAAATAAAAACAGGAAAAGCTTTCGAAAAGCGGCAGAACGCAGATCAGCTCAGAAAACTCGCCTTAAAGGATACTTGAGCGCCAGACTTGATCTATCATCAGTGCCAAGAAGATTAAACCTCTGACTTCCTCATCAAAAGCGATCCCAAAAGAAGAAAAGCTACAATTTCCTAATATAATAAAACAATATAAACTCCATAATCCTAACATACCAAAAAAAAATTATTCCAAAAAACTTCTCAGTACCAACCTAATCCTCATCAGCTTCCCACTCAACACAACGATCATACCATGTCCATTTCTTACAGGCTGGCTCTTTTATAGGCTCGACTACCAATGTTGACATGGTCTTCGTCTTTTCAGGTTCTTTAACTGAATTCTCATCAGGTGTTTTACCTGGTTTATTCAGACGTTCATGGACGAAGTTCCAGTTGAAACAGTAACGACAAGGTAAAGCTTCAACACAAGGTGCAGTCTCGTTATATGCAGATATTACATCATCGATAACAGTGTGGATACGATGATTCAACATGTTCACATGCCACCCTTTATCAGCAACAACGTCATACACGCACATCTTTCCACTATGACATTGTGTCTCGAATACATGCCCAGCCATAGAACACGTAGATGATGCTCCGTTGCAAACGCCCATGACAATAGGGTCTGCAGTATGACCAAAATGCCAGATTCCTTCCATATATTCTGGTAAACCTGGAGGCATTGGTAAATGTAGTCTCTTAGCAGCCAAAAGTTCTCCTGGGGATTGAAATGCAACAGCAGGCGCACCAAAGGTACGACCAACCAAACTGGCCCTGGCGCCACCAAGGGAGTGTCCTGTGGTCCAAATATTGGCATTTGGATACATGTTGGTGACATTTCTGAAGATATCGAGTGATTCTTGATAGTAATGATCTTTACGGTAGAGTTCCTTAACCAAGCAACGTTGATCGCACGTATATGAGCTCCGATAACAATCACATACTGTAGTCCACATATAACTCACCCGGGCACAACAGCAGGAAAGCAATAAGTTATCGTTATCACGATCGCTGGCAACTGTATCATCTGAGCCTGAGCCTGAGAGATAAGCTGCGCTTGTACCCTTATAGGCTATCACCACTGTGGAATTATCATGTGAGACAAAGATATGACCTCTGACACCTGTGCCCTTCCATCCATGGCCAATCGTGTGGTTCCAGCCCACATCTCTCTAATCACCTGTGTCTGGTACATCGGCATAAGCATTCGATGAAATCAGTGCTAATGTTATAACGGTATCCTTATCAGTAAAGTTTGGAGCTCGCACGATGTCATCACTCCACTCCAGGTCGATTTTGTCAGCAGCTTCGAACCCAGATGTCCTTGCATACTCCAAATAGGATTCGATGAAGTCAGGGTGACGATCCACAAGTCTTCTTAATTCGATTGAACTAGAGGTGTATGGTAACTCGACAGTCCATGGTGATTCCGACGCATATCGACTAGTCCAATCACCTTCCTCTGTGACCCTCACTGTGTTCAAGGCATTCTTCTGGATAAGATCTGGCGTCATGTCGAGTCTCATATGGGTCTTGTAGTCCACTCCTGCGCTGCGATGATATATGTATTGGAGTCTGAATGAATGTGACTTCTCGGTGGAACTATCCGGTACATTGAATCCTGGAAACAAGGGGAGCGGTTCAAACGGGGAAGACGATGTCACATCATTTCCAGTGAATAAATAGAAAACGAACACCACCGATGATATCGCAAGCAACGATATCCAGATGGCTGCCCTTACCTGTGTTTTTCCTCTCTCTGGGGGTTACCTATTTGTGTTGTATGTCTGAGCTTTCTAGTATTGCCGTTTAAAAAGCAATCTCCTTGTATGCCAGGTAGATATCTTTCGATTGATTGAGGATCCAGATGCCTCGAACAGCGAATTTTTAAATCATGGGAACTGAGTGTCAAATTCTGCCTGCAAATAAACAAATAAACAATCCCGCGAAAGAACCACACGTACTGCAAATTGCACAAGTTCTAATGCGTAGAGAAAAACCTGAGCTATCCATCAAAAATGTGGAATATTCCCAATTCGGCGCCACAGAAGGAGACAGCGAGAAAGACGCGAATGCTTTGATGGATCTGGGCAGCCCATAGAAAGCCATGTGGTCAACGCCCTTGGAACTGTATAGGTTAACATCTGCAACTTGGACAGGAAAACTCAGGACCTCAACGGATCAGAACCTTCTGGTTTTAATAATTGGAACTCTTGAGATGAAAGTTCTCTCTCTGAAACAAGTAGGGTGGTATAACGGCTTCCTCTTTACTCCCAATTTTGATATATTTGATGATCTCGAATTTCTCAACACAACACACCTTGTCTATATCTCGATGGCTTCATTTCATCATTTCATTACCAACAGCTGGGCATGGATCCACGGGGGCGAGAGAAATGAAATTGAGCTACACTAAATATCCTTTTAACTTCTGCTGCCTATAATACCTAGCAACTACTCCTCCCCATACTCTGTTTCCAAATCTCTGATCCCAAATCTCACCCTCTGCCTCTCCATCCCACAATAAAATTCTGCCATTTCAACACGGTCGAATAAAAACTGTGCCCAAAACCTTTCTGAAGAAAGTCGATGACCGTAACTATCAAAAGCGCTGAAGAGCCCACCAAAAATGAGATCCCACACTCCTCTAAGGGTTATAAGACAGTACTCTACGCACCCAGAGACACAGCCAAAGATATCATCTCGAGAGAAGGCAGAATTAGTGTCTTCATCCTTCAAATCGATCTTTGATGGCTTTCTTACGTCTGAAGAGACCTATGAACCGGTGGATATCAAACCTATCCTGGCACAACCTAGAAAGTTTGTGGACCTACATCAGTTCCATAGAGATCAGGTGATTGAGGATTTAGAGAAGAGATTCAAACAACCTTGGAAGAAAGTACCTGATGAGTACAAGAGACTTTCATATTTCATCTCTTACGGTAACTATGGTGTCAGAGAGGAACTTACAGACAACTTATACGCAAATGTCAAGCCAGAAGACCTCCCTTTTGCAAAGCCTTCCAAGACAGGTACGGCGGGTGAGATCATACGTAAGCTACCAGAAGTGGATCTGTGGCAGACATCACCACTAAGACAAGAGCAATTCCGGAAGATGACGAGAAGGTTGGACCCATTGAGTAAGACCGTTGTTTATCTTGCTGCTCTGATTGCATTGATCGCTTTGTACAGAGATAAGACCATTGGTGAAGACGGAATGGTGATTGAGATCCCTGAGAGTCCCTTGTTGCTAGCTGATCTAAAGCGGAACCAAGAAAGGGAGCAAAAGGAGAAGGAAGAGCAAGACAGAAAAGCTCAAGAAGAGAGAGAGATGTCCAAGAAGTGGTACTACCTCTGGTTGAAATAATACATGTACATAGATTACAAAAGAAATAGATCATGAAGATATGCGTTTTTTTTTCTGTGCTGTATTTTCCAAGAGTTCTATAAAGAATTATTCCTCGTCCTCATCTTCGTCATCTTCTAGGTCATCATTCCAACTCTTCTCCACCGTCTCTCTCACTCTCTTGATATACTGGGACGTATGGTCTTTATACAAATTGGCAGCTTCCACGTTGGCCGGAGATGAGATATTTGGATCGTTCAATAACGACTGTATTGATGTCAATATTGAAGAGACATCAAACGTAGGGGACCATCTATTCTGAAGAATATCGAGACATAGTTCACCGTTGGCATACACGTTTGGATGAAAGATCTCAGAGATGAATTTGACACTTGGCGGTTTATTTGGGTATTGTTCGTCAAAGTTGATCAAGAGACGGTATGTCCCGTCTTCAAAAGGCGTATCAGCTGGCCCGATTATGATAGCATTCCTTTGTCTAGTCAGTATAAAGTATGATAACAAATAATAGAAAAAAAAATATAACTCACCACACCATCACGTTCTCTGCGAGTGGCGTTGCAGAAACACCATCTGGAGGATCCGATTGCAGACGCTTGAAAATGTCAGTATTTTGGACTTTGGAAAAGAATACAATGAATAGCTCACTTTAAGGTCTCTCATCAATCTTCTACGGGCTGGAGTGGACATGTTCTCTGGTGTGCTCTGTGGTGCTGTTCGTCGTGTCTCTCTGCCGCCATTGTGATTTCAAAGCTTGATTAATCGTCGTGTGGGATTTTTGGCGGCAAATCACTGTGCCCGTACTGAAATGGCAGATTTTAGACTAGGAGATTTCCCGAAATGGACGAATTTACGCCACTAGCGGCAGTCTCGGTCGTATGAGGTAACTGAGGACACCAATTTTGCGAAAGTGATTGAAAAGGGGAATGTGTCAATTGCGCGATTGTCCCCAATACGGTAATTGCGTAATCGATGACTCGATCAAATCCAGTCAGAGAACTGATGAAAAGTCGAGATTTCATACTTAAAACTTCAGGACTGAAAGGATTCTATGCAAATATATACTGGTAAGAACGAAGAGTACAGTTATTTACCGTTAAAAGCCCTGTTTACTTTTTGAAAAGCTGCATTGTCTACCGATTTTGAGCCTACCGTTCTACCGAAGTAAAACGTCCCGTTGGTCCCAAAAAGCATCCAATTCTTTCATTTCTTACTATCAACACTTCACAAGGACATAGATTAACACTAGAAAAGGATGAACAGACAGATGATAAGGAGACTGTCCACTCTGGATGTCAACAAAGTGCCCGACTTGGTGCATTTCCACCCAAACTTACAGGCCATTGCGTCGCATCTCTCAGACCTGGGTCCATTCCCTCCACATTCACCATATTTAAACCCACAGCACTATTACCAGAACACTGTCTTACAGAGTTGGTCCCAGAAGACACCACACCCTGTGACACTAATGCATCTGGCCCAGTATGGCCGTACGCTGACGCAGAGCAAGATCATCACAAGTGCCAATTTTGTGCGAATGGAGCTGCCTATTAGAATCGCCTTGAAGTTGAGAGAACTACAGCGATTACCGTTTGACGTTGTGAATAACTTCCATTTGGCCAAGGTGTACGAGTCTTATTATGATATCTTTGAGATCTTTAGAAAATGTCCTGAGATTAAGACTGTGGAAGATAACGATCGATTTTGTGCGGTGTTGGCTGATGTCCTGACCGATGTGAACTTACTTAACTTGCCAAATTTGATGATGGGTGCCCTTGAATGTTCTATTCTGGGTTCACTGCCTAGAGAACAACTGGATGAGCTGATATCGTCGTTATTAAGGGCAAGAATCTCGAGAAGATTGATCATCGAGGAGCATCTATCACTCACTGAGAACTTTCGAAACAAGAAGGATTTGAAACCAAGATCGCATAACGTCATAGGAGATATCTTTTTCAAATGTTCTGCAAGAGAGCATCTGCAGATCTCTGCTGACAACGCATCAAAGTTCATTGAAAATCTATACCCTGGTACCAAAATGCCCAAATTGGTCATTGAGGGGCCAAGTGATCTACAGTTCCAGTTCATGACTTCACACTTACACTATATGCTTGGCGAGATTATGAGAAACTCTTATGAAGCCACGATGAAACATTTCATAGCTTCAAACCCAGGGCCAAATGATGAGCCACCACCAGTTTCAGTGTGTCTCATTGATAACAAAGAACATGTCGCTTTCAGATTCAGTGATCGTGGTGGCGGTGTTGATATTGAACCTATCAGTAAGGTGTGGTCTTTCGGCAAGGATCCTACATTGGCCAGGGAATCATTATCCAATTTCCATAAGTTACCAAACTTGGATCTTGAATCAATGAGCTCCACTGATTACCCAATCAAGGCTAGACAGTCACTGATGCATACATCTGTGGGTGGTATAGATGATAACTACATGAAAGAGGCGACATTGATCAACTTGATCCAGAGACCAGCGAAGTCAAAACTTGGACTCGGGTTGGCCATGTGTAAAGTGTATGCTGACTACTGGAATGGAGACGTCGTGATGCACTCTTTGAAAGGGTATGGAACAGATACTTATCTGAAGCTCGGGAAGCTTGGTTACTTCCACGATAAACTCCAATTGGATCGTGCTTGAACCTGTTTTTTTTGTCCTGCCGCTAACGTTTGTATGAGAATTTGATGGTTTTCCTGTAACAACCTGCCCGTAGTTAAGCGGTGGCAATCGCGGTGCGTTTTTTGAGTTGAAAGGAACGAGAAAATGGCGACAAGAAAGAGGGCAAATTACCAGCGCAAACAGCCAACACAGAGCACTTTAGAAGAGGTCCACGATGCAAAACAACGGTGAGTGAAGTTGGTTGTAGACTCCTCAGCAGCCATCGATTACTAACAAAATGCTCAACAGGAATATCCATATCGTCGCTGCTCGGTACTGATGAGAAGAACATCATCGTCGTCGACGATGATGACACAGAGACAACAGAGCCAACGCCAGTGGTCGCAAAACCAACTGTGATACAGCCCAAAGAGGGACCACAGGACAAGTCGAAAGAAGAGCCTAAGAAGAGAACGTCAACTCGTCGTGCCAAAGCTGCTGCTGCCGCTACAGCTACAGAAACAATCTCCGTGATTGATGAAGAGAAGAAGAAACCACAGCGCTCTACGAAGAAACAAGGCACTGCTGAAAAACAACCTAATGGCGATGACGGAACAATTGAACAGTTAAAGGTACCTGTTGTCACTTCATTGCCGCCGCTCCTTCCCGTTCCATCTTCTGCTGTTGAGACCAAAACACCATCGATGAGGCCAAATATTGTGAATCTTATGAATGACCCTGATGAGGTCCCATCACTGTTCCCACAGAGTCCAGTTCATCAGCTGCCTTCACTGATGAGTCCGGCTCCAGCACCAATAGCGGAAGTTGCAACTACTCCAAAAGCGACGAAGAAAGAAGGTGATGCTAAGCCAAAAGCACAGAGGAAAAGGAAACCAGCTGATCCAAACAAAGCTGCTTCTAAGAAGGCCACCGATGCTACTAAGACCACGGCTAAGAAGGCCACAAAAACTGCTTCTGCAAAAGAACAAACGCCACAAGAACAACCACAGCAGTCTTTCAATGAGATACAGAACCAAGCACTCAAGAAACCTAACCCAAACGCATCACTACCTCCACCGCAGTTAGTGGAAGTCACGCAGGAATCCACTGCGGAACCTCAGGGTGAACCTAAAGAGCCGGTGATTGCTATACATGTCCCTCTTTGCTCCAAAGATGAATCCATAGGGTCAACGCAAGTTGTGTTCAATGTTTTGAAGATGTGTGAAGATAAGTATGGATGGAGAAATATACATCCCAACGCGGCAAAGATCAATATGGATCTCTATAACGATGAAGAACTCGAAGATGACGACGATGATGATATGGAAGAGGATCAAGAAGAAGTGCCGAAGGAACCTGTAAAGATTGATGGGCGCAAATTGCAAAAGGGTAAACCAAAGATTGGACAGTATGATTTCGAAGACCCCTTCATCGATGATTCAGAGATGCTTTGGGAAGAACAAAGAGCATCCACGAAAGATGGATTCTTTGTGTTTTGGGGTCCGTTGGTTGAGGAAGGTAAAAGCGCAAGAATTGAAAGAGCAGATGGTTCTATAAAGAGAACTCGTAAACGTGCCGCCAATACCACAGCAGGTAACGCAAAGAAGAAACCAGCAGTCGCTTCGAGACAAGTGGGTGTGAAAGGCGCAGTGGTTCCAATTGCACCACAACCAGCTATAACTACTACACCTGTTCCGTTGGAAGCAAAGCCATGAACAATTTATATACATATATCAGTTTCCAAGGTATGTCTTTAATGAATCACAAACCAATGTAGCAAATTCCAAGTTGGTCGACTTGTCGTTGGTCTCTGGCTTAGTGGCCAACTTCTTTTCCGTCTCATCAACAATTTCTTGTAATTTGTCTTTTGGGAATTGATCCTTGACACCGATCAAAAAGTTCAAATACCCGAGAAGGGTCTTAAATCTCCCACCTTCCACAATCTCCGATGAAAACGTCTCATCGATACACTCTCTGATGAGCGCATATAGATCTTCAATCCGCTCATTGTTCAATTGGATATAGCGTCTTTGTGGTAACTCTGGAGCTGCTGGCTTGGTTTCATCCAAGGAAGAATCAGCAAGTTTCTTAGCTAACGAATCAAGATCTGGTCTATATCTCAAACATAGATCTTTAAGGATATTAATCACAGCAGCTTTCGCGTTCTCAAAAGGTGCCGTTGTAAGTGTATCCACCAAGAAATTGTATGCCACAGATTCATGAACCATAGAAAGAACACGAACCAATAGTGTGAAAAGAATGATACGATACCCCGAGTCCTCCTCTGTTGATGAATAATAGATAATGGACTGTAAGAATATGATCAATTGGTAATGTGGGAGCTCATTCAACTCTTCAGGGGTTGCTTGTGTGATGGCAAACCAGTTAAAGTATAGGATACAATCCAAGGTACCCTTTCCTTGGAATTCTGGGGATAGTAAACCTGGTGAAAGGAAACGAATATGAAGAGCAATGGCTTCTTGGATGGAGATATTTGGTTCCTTCTCACTGTCATAGAAGTACAACACTGATAAGTATAAGAGACCCAGCTGGTTACGTGGGATTGTCTTTGATTCTGAATGATGCAAGGATTCAACCCTATCATTGACACTGAATTTGATTAAATCTTGAATTTTTTCATCCTCTGATTTCGATTCATCAATTCTTTTCAAGAGATTCATTGAGTCCTTTTTCAAGTTTTCAAATTCCTCTTCGAGATCAATATCAAACGAAACAGCCAGTGTCAAGACACGTAAGAAAGTATCGATCGAGGAGGTCAATTGCTCTTCACCACGTACATGTGTTGGCTTTTCTTTATCCTTTGAGACCGCCTTAAGATCGTTATATAGTCTCATGCTAAAGAACATCGATCTTTTCTCTCCAGAAATACCAACAATGTTTGTGACAAAGCTCTGTAGTAGCACAACTTGCAAGTAATTTTCGTCATCCTCAATCTTTTGGGCCTCCTCTTGTGTTATCCCATGTTGCTCCAAGTAGTTGTTTGGTTTCAATGGTGGAATGTAATCTCTGACAAAGGTGTATAGTCGACGAATGATGAATCTTGTGCTGTAGATATGCTCAGCATAATGCGTGTAAGCATTTAGGAGGCCACTCAAGGACATAGCAAGGAACTTGGAAGGATATATGGTGTTAATACGCTTCAGTGAGCATGATAGCAATTCCATTAAAGAGTACACCTGCAAGTCCACAATGGTTTCACTTCTCTTATCCTTAGCACTAGCGTAATCCAACGATCTTAGTAGTTCAATTGACTTAATAAAAACCTCTTTAGCATTACCATTCTTAGCAACGATATCAAACCCATGCATCACGAGTTTGACATTATCGTTTGAACGTAGTAGACTCCCTTCATAACTCCATTCCAATTGGAAGAACTTCAGCAATAACTCAGGCAAGTCCCATCCAATCTCCTGGACAATATCCAAATTGGCTTCCAAGATCCCAAAGAGTGCTCTAAGTAAAGAACACTTCTCTTCATCAGTATAGCGGTCCGCGTCTGAAAGGTAAACGTCCAAGACGGTGGCGTAAGAGATGTAATCTTCAGTTTCCTATGGGGGCAACTGTTAGTGATTTGTTAAAAGTTCTAATGGTGACTAGACTCACTCTCAGGTCCTCTAAGGCGCTGTTGAAGTACTCAATGATCGTCTCCACGGATGGTTGTTCATTCTCTGACATTGTGCTTAAACCCTCGACGAAAACTGTGCTCTTTCCTTTGTTATAATGAACTGTTTTGGGTGATGTTCTGAAGGTCTGCCCATTTGGGGAACTTCCGAGAGCAGTCACGTGGAGTTAATGAGTTCCGACCATGTGTGAGTTCCTTGCTAGTTTCAATTATTCATTACTTCTGGTTGGTTTTTCTTGGTGATGTATTAGCGGTTCGGCTGTGCTAGTGAGTGATACACAACAGTGTAATGCAGGGTATCGGCATGATGTATCCAAGTATCAGATTAATCATTCTCTGACTAAGGATTATATAAGAGAAAGAACCTCAAGCCAGTTGGTTCACCAAAGTGTCATAAAAGGCGATCGAGACCCTAACACCTCTGTTTCGGTATCTTAAGCTCGGTGCATTAGGTGAGGGGACTCCCTTAAAAACTAGCACTGTGCACGGTGCTACGCAGTGCACACGCAGCACAGTGTCACGGTTCACCAGAACTGTTCCTATCCACCGCAGATTTCCCTCTTTGAGAGCCTGACACATCCCGAAACTCCCCCGCCGAACATGCACCCCGTCCGCATGAGTCCTGTCAAACCTCTCATTTGAGGGCATACGTAGTGAGAGAAAATACTCCAGATTAACGTTTAGCCCCCCTCCACACAAAATTTCTTACAGGCTTCGATGCACCGGGTCTTACGTATTATGGGAAAGAATGGTGCCCATCGACCAACTAACAGGTAGCTCACGAGCCTGCGATGTTCTTCACTTTGAAGGCCGAAGTAACAATAATGAAGCTGTGTCGTACGTACGCATGTACTCCGGTGGATGCACCGATCTTTCTTGAATAATGCTCTTGTGGTCCCAAACGTAGTACGTACCACAGTCCAGCGATCCCGGTAACTCGGTATCTCAAAGTCTGTTGTTTATCACTACAGCATGAGGGGTTCATCTCTTTATACAGTACTAGCATCCGCTGCTTCTCATGGTGGGGGAATGTGGTAGAGCAGAGGGGCCTGTGAAACAGCACTTCAAATATATAAATGCCTGAAATTCTGCGTTACAGCTAAGCTTTTCTCACCATACAACCCTTCAAGTATATCCAAGACAATACACGATGGAAGGTATCCAATCTCTAATACATTCCATGACACATGGTGCCGCTAGCGGTACCGGTATCCTCAAGTTGCTACCAATGACTGAAAAAATGTTTGGTGGTACAGTCCCACCGTACTTGGTTACATATGCCCTCAACCAACAGTTGGCCATCTTTGGCGACTACCCGACTTCATCAGATGTGGCACCGAGTGCCATCTTCACTGCTATTTTCGCTATACTTTTCCTTGCCCACTTATACATCTTCTTCAAGAACTGTTCTCGTGGGCACAAGTTTTGGCTAACCCTTGGTTTTGCTTTTTACTGCATGATCCGTTTCATTGGGTTTGGTATGAGAATCAGTTGGGCCAAGGATATCCAGCGGTTGGAAGTTGGTATGGCTTCAGAAGTATTCATCATTATTCCAATTGTGCTTTTGGCCAGTTTCAATTTGGTGCTTGCCCAAAGAATCTTTACATGGCGTCATCCTCACATCGGTTCTAAATGGTGGTTCTGGTCTTGTATGATCGTCGTCTATACTGTGGTCACAGGTGTCGTCGTCATGGCTATCTTGGGTTCTTTGATCCCATACATCTACTTCTTGTCCGAGCATCATTACACAATGTGCAAGCAGGTCTCCAGGGCTGCTGCTATCTTGTGTGTGCTGTACTCTGTGTTGGCTGCTTCTTTGGTCATTGGGGCCTTTTTGATTAAGCCAACTCCAAAATCCGACAAAATTTGGACATACCAGCCATGGTGGATTGAGAGTTTCGATGTTTTCTATTATGTTCCAAAGGGATCTTGCAGACGCGCTGAAGAGACTTTTGCAGAACGTGAACCATCTGCTGGTGATGCTGTGAGAATCATTGCTTCCACAACTCACTACCATAACACTCTGGAGAAGGTTCATTCTGTCACCTCGAAGAAGGGCACCTTGACCCATAACACTTCAATGTTCATCATTGGATTGACCACTGTGATCTTGCTATTGTCTTCAGTCTTTAGATGTGTGTCCACATTTATTGATCAGACCCACGCAAACCAATCGTGGATCTATAAGCCAGTTGTGATGTACATCATGTTTGGATTCCTAGAAACCGTGATCAACTTGGCCTATCTCTTAGGTCGTGTGGACTTGAGATTCTACAGACCAGATAAGCTCACGAAGGGTATGTGCGGCTCACGCCATAACTCCACGGCTAGCGTGGATCATGGTGAGGAGACTCTGAGAGGATCACACACGAACAGCGATGAAGATAAGGTCAAAGCTGTGGCTCCAGACTCCTCTCCTGAGCTGGCATGACACATCTTTGAAAGATTTCGCTACATCCCTAATGGTTCTTTTGTTTAACTAATTTTTATGTTGTCTTCAAATGTCAATAGCTAACCCCGTCCTCCCTTAACACTGCAGCACACAGACTGGTTCCACGAGAGGCCACCCGCGGACCCTTGAACCCTGAATAATCGGCCACAGCAACCCTTACAGAAGATACATACCTATCCTGATCCGCTATAATTATTGGAACGTTCTTATCTAACAATAACAATCCCTCAGCGCATTTGACACAAAAGTGGACCCCTTCTGATATAATACCGACGGACAACCCAAGCAACCCAATCAGGGAAGCCCGCGCGCGGATCCATGTACACCCGGACATCCAATATCCAAGAAGCGCTACCAGGGTAACCACCTCTGGTGTTCTAGGCCAACTGGTGAGTTGACGAGCTCGGTTACGAAACACATATCTAAGAGTAGAAACCCGACTATGTATCAACAACTACTCGCTACAAAAAAAATTCCCGTAGGCTCGCCTAGCGCTTCTCCTCCAGCAGGTTCAGTCACTTGGGGTAAGTTGGTGCCGCTCTGTTGGGCAGTGACAACCGCGCGCGGCCCTAGACCAAAAGGAATGAGCAAACAGCTCACACAAGGCATACGGCACATTTATTGGCAGAAAGGACAGCGGCCAGGGCCCTGGCTCTGTATGATGTGTGTCCAGGGCACTTTGTGGGGATGACTACAGCCATGTCGGGGGTTAAATCATCGGCACTCTTGTATGAACAGAATACATTCACTTTGTATGTTCGTCCAGTAGTGACAGGGTTGTGCCTAGATAACTCAACGGTTCCGTTTCTTTTTTCTGATTGGCACATCGCACACACTTTCTTTTTTTTATCGTACTCTTTTTTCCCAGTGGGTTCGATCGCAGATAAACGAATGAAAAGCGGTTTCCTGCACTGTTATCTAAGACCTGACCCTCCTCCATGCTCCGCTCTTGCGATGCGATGGAAGAGTATATAACCGAATGAAATTCCCACTTCTCTGATCTACACGCCGCATACTTTCACATTCCATACAACAACAATATGTCTTCCATCTCGCCACGCTCTACTGGCAAGGACGAGAAGTCTCCGTACGTCATCACCAATGACGCTGGTGAATCCTCGACAGGTTATGTTGATGACCTCGAAATACAGAACCAAGAGCATGGGGATGAGCTCCACAGAGGTTTGAAATCCCGTCATATCCAACTTATCGCCCTCGGTGGTTGTATCGGTACTGGTCTCTTTGTTGGTTCTGGTGCCGCTTTGGCTAAGTGTGGTCCTGCTGGTTTGCTTACTGGTTACTTGATCTTGTCTACTGTCATCTATTTCGTCATGAACAATTTAGGTGAAATGGTTTGTTACTTGCCACAGAAAGGTGGTACTGTCTCTGATTTGGCTAAGAGATATGTCGGTCCTTCTCTCGGTTTCGCCACTGGTTGGATCTACTACTACACTTTTGTCATATTGATCTGTTCTGAAATCACCGCTGCTGCTATTGTTATTGAATATTGGACCAAGAAAGTGCATATTGCTGTATGGATTGTGATATTCCTCGTTGTCATCATTGGCTTGAATTTTTTAGCTGTGCATTTCTACGGTGAAGCTGAGTTTTGGTTTGCATCTTTAAAGATCTTCTGTATCTTGGGTTTGATCATCGTTGGTATTGTGATCTTCTTTGGTGGTGGTCCAAATCAAACACATGTGTTGGGTTTCCACTATTGGAAAACCCCAGGTGCATTTGCTTATCATTTGGCTCCAAGCAATAAGAATACTAGTAGATTCTTGGATTGTTGGACCGCTGTTATCAAATCCGGTTTCGCCTTCATCGTGGGTCCTGAATTGGTTGCCGTTGCCACTGCCGAAACTCAGAGACCAAGAAGAAACATCGCTAAGGCATCCAAAAGATTCGTCTACAGATTGATGTTCTTCTACATTGTTGGTTCCATTGTCATTGGTGTTATTGTTCCATATAACAACCCAAACTTGATGTCTGGTACCGGTAATGCTGCTGCTTCTCCATTCGTCATTGGTATCCAGTTGGTTGGTATTAAGGTTCTCAACCACATCATCAACGCCTGTATCTTGACCTCCGCTTGGTCATCTGGTAACTCTTTCTATTATGCTGCTTCCCGTTTCTTGAAGAACATGGCTGAAGATGGTGATGCTCCAAAGATCTTTGCGAAGACTAACAAGTACGGTGTTCCATGGGTCGCTTGTATTTTGACTGGTTGCTTCTCCCTTTTGTCCTTCCTGAACGTCTCTAACAGCGGTTCCAAAGTGTTTGCATGGTTCTCTAACTTATGTACTATCTCTGGTTTCATCGGCTGGGTCATTATTGGTATCACTTACCTCAGATGGAGAAAAGCTGTTATGTACAACGGCTTATGGGACCGTGTTCCATTTAAAACTCCATTTCAACCATACGGTACCTATTACTTCATTTTTGTCATTACCCTTATCTGCATCACCAACGGTTACGCTGTCTTCTTTGACTTCAACGGCGCAGATTTCGTTGCTGCATATTTGACTTTGCCAGTGTTCTTCCTTCTGTACTTTGGACACAAACTCTTCACTAAGAATTGGATCTGGGCTTTGCCGATCGAGGAGATTGATGTCATCAGTGGTTTAGAAGAAGCTGAGAAGATTGAGGCTGATTTCGAAGCCAAGTCCAAACCCCTGAATACTATTTGGGATAAGTTCATGGATTGGTTGTTGTGATTTAATAATGTTGTGTTTTTTGGTTTCTGGAGGGGGATTAGTTTTCCTTTCCGTATTGATATTCCCCTGTGGATCTCTTCTATTATGCTATATATATTGTACATACATTGGAATTGGTGCCAGTTGATCTGGCACTCTGTTCTTCAGTTGACTCTGTAGCCAAAAGTGATCCCGGAGACTCGGATGTGTGAGCGTCATTCAATCTAAGCCAGTCTGACCCCAGAACAAGGGTCCAAACATGGATCATGAATGCATATCCTCTCAGCTCTACGATGGTCATACATAGCATAGCCTAAAACAGATTGATGATTTATGTTCATCGGTCACTCGCTGTTTGTGGCCCTGCGTCACACCCTATTTTAAGCGCAGGTCAAACACCTCTAAGCCAAGTTTAGCTTGCTCTCTTGGTGTCATCTTAAGTTTGGCATCTAAACTTCAGCAAAGAAGTATATCTACAAACCTTGGTGCGAAGCACATCAGTGATAAAGGGAATAATACACCATAAATATCTTTACCAAAGACTGGCCCAAGGCTTCGAAAAAATCGATCACTCAGTGTCTCAAGTTTAATAGCAACATAGTACAAAATAATGACATGTCCTTTGCGCCAAAAGTGCAACCATATTGTGCCAATTTGTGCTGCGTGGGGAAAACACTTTTTTGGCGCAAGGTATCTGTCTCCATTGGGATATATTCAATATCTCACTTCTAGAGGGATTTTAGTATGTGATGTGAGGATTTATTGCGGTTCCTGCCCAGCTGACCAATCCCATTTTTTCAGGGCTCTGTTTTTGTAGCACCCATAGCTCTGCCATTTTTGGAAGGGCACATTACCGCTTTAGGCGTTGGCGCAGTTCCGCCTGGCGTAAAAATGCATGCCTGCCTCGTGAAAAGGTAAACACATCGTCTTTTTTGCTCCTTCTTTCTTCCAACTTCTCTCTACCCTTACAGATTGTACTATTACAGACCCCCTGTGTTTTAACGATCACTTTTCTATCTTAGAACAGAGAGATCGTACTTGCCCACCATGAAACTCCCATTCTTTGTTTTCATCTCACAGCTGTTCTTCCTAGCAGGTACAACCCTGTTGCTTGTTTTCATTGTCCTCTCTGGCTCCATCAACCATTCTCCAATCAACAAGTTCTACTGGATTCAGGCTGACACCTCTGATATTCCTAACGCACCAGCTGTGTCTCGTTGGACTTACTGGGGTTTGGCCAATGTGTCTGATGGTAAATCTGTGTCTGACAGTTTGGCGCCAGCTTACCCATTCTCCCCAATTGATAATTTCGGCACCACCGAGAACGTTCCACAGGATTTCATTGACAACAGAGATGTCTACTACTTCTTGTCCAGATTTGCTTTCGCCTTCTTCTGGATCGCTTTGGCCTTTGTCGGTATCTCTTTGATCCTTTCCATCTTCTCAATTTGCTCCTACTCCATTGTAAAGTTGAATGGTTGGATGCTAACGGCTGGTTTACTCTTCACCGCTGGTGCTACTTCTTTCGAAACTGCCATCAGTGTAATGGGTAAAAACGCCTTCCATAATGCTGGTAAATCTGCCAAGTTGGGTGTTGACCTCATTGCCATGTCCTGGACCGCAGTTGCATGTTTGATCATCTTATTCTTCCTGTCTTGGTCTGGTCTTTGTGTCGCTTCCTACAGACAACATAAGGCCAGAGTTGCCTCTTACGAACAGGCTGCTACCGCTGGTGCTCTTCCAGCTGACCTTGAAGCACCACGTCAGTCCCAATCTGCTCAATATGAGGATCCCTACGCCCAGCAACAAACTCAACAGACTTCCCAAGGTTTGCATAATGAGAGTGGTATCAAGTTCTTCAAGATCAGACGTCATAATGACCAAGAGTCTGTGTAAGGTTTTGACCTAATACTATCCAAAAAAGTGAGTCTTTTCCCCGTCCTTTCTTTTGCTACTTGAATCATATGTACGATATGTGATCAATCAATCAATTGTCCATGTTCTTTGTCGCCACTTTTATTGTTAATTTAATGCTTAATGGTCTAACTTCTTGGGCCCCAAGATACCAAATCTTTTTAACAACTCTTTTTATATATCCGATTCGTCCTTTTTTTTATTCCCGCTTCCTGTTCCTACATAGGATAGTAGATGTATCAATAGCTTCAATTAAAGTGTAGAATGATGACGGTTGTATGTATATCTCTCCAGAACGTGGCGAAGGGGTACTAATTCCGAGAGTCTTTGTACCCTGTGGTACCTCGGAAGTGCTATTCGTCCGCATCAACAAATTTTCAGAGTTCCGGGCAGCATTTCATGACAAAACGAACGAGAACAAAAAGCAGTTCCGACCTCTCAAGTTGAAGAAGAGGCTCTGACATTCAAGGGGATATCAAGCTGGTGTTATAGTACAATTGCTTACACAAAGGACGTTGATATACAAACTTCAACTTTACAAGAAAACGATATCTGGAGAATAAGCCATATTGAAAGGAGTCTCCCCCTGCCCAACCCCCGAAATCAAAACAAACCCACCACCGGTTTTACCCCATACCGAACAAGAAATATGTCAAGTATGAATATTGAATTTGACAGAAGTCAGCAAGAACAACACAGCATCGACAGCGAACTCGAGCAGGCTCTTAGCAACTTTGGGTCACATACTATCCAGAACCAACAGCCTGATCCTAAACAACTGAGAACAAATATCGTCCCTATTGATCCTTCCATCGCTGATTCGAATGATAAGGATTCAAGTACCGATTTTGCGAGATCGACAGCTCAAGCTGCAGTGAGATCATCTCAGAAGCAGAGTTCTTCCATCAATAAGGTTTCGAAGCCTCGGGTGAACAAACCTGGTCAGAAATTTGGTGCAAAGAAGAAATCATGGGTCTGGAATTGGTTCATCCAAAGTGAAGAGGATTGTAACCTTGCCACTTGTGATGCATGTGGGAAAATGATAAAGAGATTGGCTTCTGATAAGGGATCTCCTAAGAAACTTGGTGAACATTTAAGAACTCATAAGATCGACAAGAACTCCACAAACCCAAGAAGAGATGGCCATAATGGTATGATTGTCCATTCTGAGGAAGGCCAACGTCACTACTATAATACGTTGAATACATCTCAAGTCACATATAAGGTTCATCCGTTGTCTCATGAGGCTACTGGTTCCACAGAACAAGGCGTACAGGGTGGTGAGACTGTCCCAGGGCTCGATGTCTCTGAATTTGACCAGCAGCCATATTCGCAGGCCAAGTTCCAAAAACAGATCATGCGCTTCCTCGTGGAGAACAAGCTGCCATTGTCTGTGGTGAAGAGTTCAACCTTTAGACAAGTCATCTATACCCTGAAACCTTCTGCTATTCCAGACCTGAATGAATTGAACCATCTATACTCGTCACTTCTAGAAGTGATTGACAATGAGAAGGATGATGATGTGGAGAACAAGAATGTTGATGTTGAAAATAATGAGAATGCTAATGTCGATGAACAACTCACAAATGCTTCTGCTGAAGGATGGGACGTTTGATGAGTAAGGGTGTGTACCTCTTTATGTTGTTGTTGCTTTTGGTCAATTTTTGTATTTTAGTAGATCGTTCTGTGATGAAATGTTGTTTGTTAAAAGTGATTTGTAGTCAATTTGTTTCTTGAAATATCTATCTAACGTGAGCTCTGTAGTTGACGTACGGTATAAGCTGAAAGCTGTAAACTATTAACAAAATTTCGGCCTTGCTGGGGAATACATCGTTGAATTGAAAATACTCAAGGTATAACTAATATAAATCTGCTTCAGGCGGTCATTTTATACCAATTTTTAATGATATGATCTTTGAAAAATCATGGACATTACAATTTTTCTAAATTAAACAAGCAAAACAGATTCTAAGAAAAGAACACATAATATCCAGTAATATAGTAAAACAATATCTCAAACAACTCTAAAAAAACTATTCAACGGATGATTCAGCTGAATATGCAATATAGGTATATAGTATGTTTATAGAAAGGACTAACAATTATACTAAATACCCACTCAATCATCGGTAAATTTGAATCTTGGGGTAGTGGCCGTACCAGCAGTCAAAAGGACCTGTACTTTGCAAATAAGTTACAGTCGATTCGAAAACAAGATGAATATTCCCAGGACGTCAGGACAAGGTAAATACAGAGGTGGATATGGATGATGGATCTTTTTATCATTACAGATTGGGCAGAAGAGCATAACTCATGCTTTTAGAACTTGGCCAATGACGATATATTGGCTGACATAAACTCATTACTCCATTCCTTGGGAGATATGACCATCTACACAGTATTACATATACGAAAAGAATACATCGACGAGTACAGAACTTATCATTATAACAGCAAGAAAACGGTTACCTTCAAAAATCAATCTTCTCCCTCCTGCTTAGGTATTTAAATCTATCTCTTGGATGTTATTCTTCGTCAAAAACTCACCAATTCTGAACAACTCATCATAATGTTCACCTGAAGATCCGTAGAAGTTGAATGCATTCCTTTGCGTCATATTATATTCCACTAACCGAGCGTTGGTTCCAGGATCGTCACGGCCTCCAACTTTGTCATATGCACAGAACGTATAGCCACCACATTCAGTAAGAGCGTCCCAGCCTCTTGTGTTCTCTCCAAGGTCATTCTCAACGAAGAACTCCATGTGCTTTGGAACTATAACTGCCTCCACTTTAGTATAGCTTTTGTAAAACTTCGATAAATCTTCTCCTGTCTCAAAGAAGGTTCCATAGAGTGCCCTA
>PPNS03000048.1:0-81500 GCA_003708225.3 Williopsis suaveolens | reverse complement strand
CAGAAGAAGATTTGGAAGTATCACAGATTGGTACCGTTGAGAAGTCAGATCTTGACCTTTTCAAGGAATCGGTCATATATTGTGAGCTTAAGGTATAAATTTGTTCTATATATAATGCCAATATTAGGCCAATTAGGCTCCATACACGACGGATATCCGTGACGGATCTCGAATCCATGGTAAGGTGATCCGTGCCCATCCCTAGTTTAAATAAGTTCAAGCGGATTCTTGAAGAATTTACAACGGCTTCAAACAACTTCCAGTCAGTAATTTTAGCACCATACCGCCAATCAATATCGCATTGTGCAGTGCAAGCATCTTTGAGTAATCTCTTCTAGGGCAACCCATTGGGTGAAAGAGTCTCAATGTTACCTGGTCTTGCAGAATTCGCTCAGCATTGGATAAAAACCAGATTGGGCTACGTCAAACTCCAATCTTGAAATAGTTTCTTCAGTTGCTCCGACAAGTCTCAATTTTTGCTATTTGAGATAATCAAACACAGTGAAAGGAACTATTATCAGAATGATAGTGCACTTTGAAGATGCAAATCTCTATCAACGATATTGAAGGGTGAACATCAAGAGGAAGTTCTGAATGACAAAGGAATTGAGCACCCATTTTTTCATATAACGTGAACAGTAAACTACAGTTTTGACAAGATCTAATCAAGTAAGTTTCAATTTATTTAACAAGTAGTTGTTAATATTTAAGCCAAACCAAGCCAGTATCTTAAAATCAGTGTCAAATTTATAGCGAAGTGTTCTTAGAGAGTTTGCTTTCAGAAAATTCACTCATCTCGGTGTCTGTTGTCAATGTGACCTTTATCACTGAGTACGATGAAATCAAAACAAAGGGCCAACCATACGATACCCCAAGAACCAATTCTGGTAATAGACTTATGTCCATCAGATCTTGTAGCCAACAAAGCCGCCTTAGCAACTGCACTTCCGAACACAGGGATCTCTCCGGGAAGAAATGGCCAGAAGAATATCCAACCAGACATCAGTATCATCACCACGGTATAGAACATGCTATCTGGATCATATTTTAACAACCCAGCCCGTTGCCCACGAAGACCAATGATGTAGCCAGGGGTTAAGAGGGTAAGGCCTGTGATCTTCAAATTGGTCAAATAGTTTGCTAGCTTGACTCTCATTCGGGTGTTCTCAGATATGAAGTATTGGCCAAGGTAGCCGATGCTTGAAGAGCAGCAGAAGCAGAGTGACACATCCTTTTTGTCCGCCAGGACAATTGCAATCTGCTTAAGAGGCTCGATAAAAGAATGTTGATCATCTTCGTTGAAGGCCTCATTTTCAGCTTTGTTCCTGTTGAGAAAATGTGGTTTAGTGACCCTGGGGCCAAGGAAGCAATATAAGAAAGATATTTCCATCTTTTGAATAACTTTTGGCCAAACTTGAATTCCCGTGTATTGCATGAAGACCTGTGGGTGTTTGAGTTCGATTGTATCCCTGGAGAAACACACAAGAATCTCATTGGGAGAACAGCACTTGATCCAATTAGTGAGTAGATGTCCTCCAGTAAGACCAGTAGCACCCAGTAGAACAGAAATGCAACAAGGAAGTAAAGAGCGGAGATTGACCTTTCTATCATTCATATCAAAGAAGTTCAAGTCCTGGTCTTCAACATAGTCCATTGGGTAGATGGCTGCCCTTTCATGATCAGCGACACTTTTCAAATTGATATTATCATTCTTAGCACCTTTAATTCTCTCCTTAACCTCAAATTCACCAACATTCGCTTTAAACGGAGTAGAAGGCCCAGTATCAGCGTTTGACAAGGGATGGAAATCAATGGTAACCCTGTGGTGCTCAGCAGAGCGCTGGAGTAGAGCGGCTTTTTCAGACATGGCGTTCTAACCTCAGATGATCAACCTGTCAATAACAACTGTTGAATGAACAGCAGAGTACCCAGAGGTGTGATTTCACGCCAGGAGAATCCATTTGCCACTATAATCGAAAGATTTTGCAATGAGATCTCAGATTTGGCACATGCAGCCGAAGGCGGGGGTTGTGGTGTTGTGGTGTTCCCTGTCACAATGATTTCTGACAGGAATCCGTGGGCAAAGGAAGGTGAGAGTGGACATCCGAAGACAGGAAAAGCTTTAACAGGACGCAGCCCCTTGTTCATTTCAGCATGTCGTATAAAACGCTATTGTAATGCATTGAATTCTGAGATCTATATGAGATCTCAGATATCAATCCACGATCTCATCACAAAATCGGCCTGATAAAAATCTTTTATTCGCCTATCTATATTTTGAGATTACCAAGACTGCTCTCTAAGTTCTTCATGCCCGATTTTTTGTTCCTCTTTTGTGCTAGTTTACCCTTTGATACACTATCGGCAGCCTTCTTCAATCTGTCGAGTTCCGGATTCTTCTTGACTAACCTTCTACCTCCCTCGATCTCGTAGTTATCCAAAAAGTCATCTAGAAGATCCTCAAGGTCGGCTCTTTCATTAGCCATATTAAACGGCTTTCTGTTCTCATCCTCCTCATATTGTTCTTTTCTGTTGTTTTGATATTGTGTCTTCATAACTTCAAACTTATCATCCAGCAATCGTAGACCTTCACTCCTATAGATAGATGAGCTTGATAGAGAAAAACTCGAGAGATCAGTCATAGCTCCCATTTTTCTGCGAGCCTTCTGTTTGGCTCCCTTCTTAGATTTCTGTGTTGCGGAAGCTGCAGTGCTGTCGAGAGTCGGCAATTCTGGCACAAAGTCTTCCTCCTCTTCTTCGAATTCGTCATCAGAGTCCCAATCATTTTTGGACTTCTTAGTCTGCGCCTTGAACTTTCTGAAATCCGCTTCCCAACCTTCATCACCTTCTCTTTGGAAATGGCCATCATCATACTGTTCAAATTCATCCTCGTAGTTATCCAAATCCCACTCATCCAGCAGCTCTTCAAACTCATCTCCACCCATTGCCTCACCACCGTCCAGTAAGTCGTCAAAGATGTTATCATCATCATCAACATATGCTTCGTCTTCTAAGGCCTCAAGTACCTCTCTCAAAGCTGGATTCATATCTGGTTTGAAACCAGCGATCTCATCAGGCACTGCTTGTTGATCCTGGTAAGTGAGTCTAACTGTGGTCGCGGACGGCATCACATCTTTCAAGTCATCCTTGAACAGAATATTTTTCTTCTTGTCAACCTTCTCATCTGCCTTCTTGGCTATGAAGACACCATCACCTTGACCCATAGGCTTCAAATGCTGCATATAATCATACTTGGAGTCATCGAAGGTGACACCATATAGCGCAGCCTCACCTTCATTACCTCTCATTTCGAGTATTTGCTCTCCGAGCTCCTCTTCGAGGGCAGCTTTTGTCTTAATCTTTCTGTTGTTTGGGTTCTCCATAGGCACCAGGACGTGCTCTGATGCCTCTGAATCGTGATAAAGGGCATCGTCGTGACCTCTGTGGACCACCTTATAAGTAGTGGCCTTCTTCTTATCAACCCATTTTCTTGTAGACATCCTTATCTGAATCGTTAGTGCTCTTTCTCTCATTTAGTTTGTATGCGAAATTTTTCAGACCTCATCGCCTAAAAAGAATGTTCTGAGCCCCGTCGAAGCAGTGTTGGCCCCGCTAAGTTTTCTTCTTTTGACAGGTGAGAAGAACGAATAGAATAGAAATAGCTGACACTTTGAACTGAGCATTATTGGCTGGTGTATGGTTGTGTTTTTACTTGTTATTTGACACTTGTGAAGCATATATATGCCCTGATTTTGAACTGACTCCACCCAACAAGACTGACTTACCATAACAAGAATTCTCGAACAATGTCATCCTCGATCAAGTCTCAACAGTCTCGTCAGAACAGATTCCAGTCACTCTCTAAGTCAATGAGAGGTGATGTCAACGAGAGCTTCCGTATTGGAGACTTCTCCTCGAAGCACTTCAGCAGAAAGGCCTCCGTTGCAACCGTAGAGAGCCATGAATATGACAATGTTGACCCAGACACTCCAAATGTGAAACGCCTCGAAGGTGGATTTGAAGGCAAGACAAAACTCAATATTCCACAGCCAACATTTTCGAAGACAGAAACTGCAAGTGCACTTTCTAACCTGATATCCAGTGTGAACGAGGACTCGCTGTTGGTAACTAATGTGCCTCCCCGTCCAGAATCAAGAATCTCTATAAATACTGATGAAATGTCACCAAGGAAAAGTGTTCCTCCAACCCCTCAGATCGATGTGAAGAACCCTGATCCTGTGACTGTGGATGTTGTTGGACGTCATCTTGTCTCTGATGCCACTTCCATCACCTCATCACATAATGATGAATTTGATTCTCTACAATTACAAGGTGGTGATATTAGCAGAGATCTATATAATTGGCGTCGTTCACATTCTCCAAGTGCCTCGCAAAGAAGAAGGTCTCACTCGTTCAGCGGCTCTATGAACAGCCATAATTTGGAGCCTGACTTTAATGTTCATGATATAAGAGTTCCAGGTGGGTTTAGACGCAGTTTCTTGATGCAAAAGGCATCAAAACGAAACCTCCTTGACGGCGAAGGACAATCCCCTACTTTTTTTACCAGGAATTTTATCGAGTTCCTAACGTTATATGGTCACTTTGCAGGTGAGGAGTTGAGGGATGAGGATGATGACGAGGAAGAAGACGAGGAGGCTCTTGATGAAGAGAGTCTTCTTCTTCCGAGTGTGAATCAACGAAAGCATGAAGAAACACATAAAGCTACAACAATAAAGGCAGTTATGCTTTTATTGAAGTCTTTCATAGGCACTGGCGTTCTCTTCTTACCTAGAGGTTTCAGAAATGCAGGGTGGCTATTCTCTGTTGTTACTCTTCTTTTCTTCTCTGTGATGTCTTATTGGTGCTTCATGCTCTTGATCAATACGAGATCAAAACTTAGTCATGGCAGTTATGGTGACCTTGGTGGTGCTCTTTTCGGAAGTACGATGAGATGCTCAATCCTTACATCCATCGTGTTGTCCCAGATCGGGTTTGCAGCCGCCTACATCGTTTTCACTGCCACAAACCTTCAAGCCTTTGTGTCTTCCGTATTTGAGCTCTCCTACTCTATCGAGGCATTCATCTTTTTACAATTGATCATCTTTATCCCTCTGTCACTTACAAGAAAGATTGCTAAACTATCTGGGACCGCTCTTGTCGCAGACTTATTCATCTTTTTGGGGCTGATTTACGTTTATTACTATTGTTCTTTCATTACTTCTTCAAGGGGAATTTCTTCAGTCAAGTCATTCAATAAGGACTGGACAGTCTTCATCGGAACTGCTATCTTCACCTATGAGGGAATCGGTCTTCTAATTCCAATCCAAGAGTCGATGAAGAATCCTTCGAAGTTTCCAGTGATTCTCGGATGGGTCATGTTCAGCGTTACCGTTGTCTTTATCTCTATAGGTCTGGTGGGTTACCTTGCCTTTGGTGAGGCTACTGAGACTGTTATATTGCTAAATTTCCCACAAGACAGCATCTATGTCTCCATTGTGCAGTTCTTGTATGCTATGGCGATCTTGTTATCTACACCTCTTCAGCTGTTCCCTGCTATCAGAATTCTAGAGAATGGTATCTTCAAGAGATCGGGGAAACATGACAAGCAGGTAAAATGGAGAAAGAACTACTTTCGGACGTTCTTGGTGATTGCCACTGCGTTATTCGGTTGGGCCGGTGCATCAAACCTTGATAAATTTGTCTCTGTGATTGGAAGTGTTGCATGTGTTCCATTGATCTATATCTATCCTCCTCTTTTGCACTATAAATTGGATAATACGAGCCAGTTTTGGAAGAAGATTGACCTGTTGATTGCGACGTTTGGTACTATAATGATGATCTACACATCGTTTCAAACAGTGGTCAGTTGGAATTCATGAACTTTTTAAGTTGTATAGGTAGAAAATCACTGAATCTCGCTATACAATCTCTTCTTTTGGTTACCAAGCATGTATCTGCGTTCACCAGAAGAATGAAATCTCTCTTCAAAATAAGCATCTTCCTCGATGCTCTTCGGATCTCTTTCAATAATCACTTTAGCGTTGGCCATAGGGATCTTCATTTCCATGAATAAATTCTTGAGATCTGGTCTAAGTGTGGCCATTATGGTGAAGTTATAGGAGTTGATATAGAAATCCAGCATATCCAGTTTTGTCTCGTTAACAGCTTCCATATTCACAAAAAGTTCCCTGTAATGTATGTTGGCATTCGCACCTTCTAACTTTGCAGCAATTTCTAACAGCGCTACGGCAATTGCCGATGGTGGTGCCTTCAGCGCAATATCCAATTGGTAAGAGTCATACGCCAGTAACCATGCAAGATAAGCAGCATCCTTGGGAATCCTAAGGGTTTTCGAGAATTTCACCAGGTACTCCTCAACGTGATATGCTCTAAAGTCGAATGAAATGGTCTCCAACAGCTTGAACTCTAGCCCCAATATTCTCTTTCTGTAGCTCTCGAGTTGTTCTGGACTGAAGAACACATTACGAACTTGCACAGCAACAGCAATGATATCTCTCAGTTTCTTTATCGTATCCTCATTCTTACTTGCAACAAATAGACATGTGGTAGCAATGTCGTGATATATCCCAGTATCAAACTTGTGGTGGAGGAAGTACCTCTGATAATAAATCATCGAAGACTCCAACGTCCTTAAAGGAAACTTCAAGGAAATACAGACTTTCATCATAAAAGAAAAGGCATGGTTTCTTCGCTGCTCATAAAGTGCGTAGTTATCGATGGTCTTGCTTTGCGCATGTTTAAGCTGCTGTTTGGTGAGGAAAGGTCTTGAGAGTTGAATGGTGGATATCATGGAACCCTTTTTAGGAGACCTTGGCGTGACTGGAGAGTCCGTATCTTGCGACTTGGGCCCTTTCGGTAATGACATTTCTGATAAGCTTCCTCTTTAAATGATTCACAGGTAATTTCTGTAGTATTCTGACAGGTTGTTCAGGTAAACTGTGAAGAGAATCTGTAGAGCCCTTTTGAGAAAGAGGCGCGAATATTTCCGTTTACACGGCGGTTCAGAAGCCCTGTTGAAGGCTCATCACCAGTTTCCTAATCGAGCGAACTTTGGTTTGCGGGGCACAGTGTCAGGAAGAAAAAATTCCCATACAAAATCTCGAGAGAGAAATGTTGGAGTAAGAAGACGAAGGATAAGCAGTTACGGAATGGCAAAGAAGGGAAAAGTGACTGCTGCTAAGCGTAAAGAGTTTCGTGCAAAGGAACAAGCTGCCCTTGAGATTCTTGAAAAGCAGATCCAGGAGTATGATCCAAAGACGCAGAAACCTTCACAGTTCCAACAGCTTCCGTTATCTCAGAATATGGTCCAAGGCTTGAAAGAAGCCAGTTACTCCATTTTAACTGATATTCAGAGAGAGTCCATTCCATACGCTCTCAAAGGTGATGATATCCTGGGTGCTGCTAAGACTGGCTCCGGAAAGACATTGGCTTTTTTAATTCCTGTGATTGAGAAACTTCATAGAGATAAATGGACCGAGTACGATGGCCTTGGTGCGCTCATCATTTCTCCTACGAGAGAGTTGGCTATGCAGATTTATGAGGTTCTGGTAAAGGTTGGAAAGCACTTCCAGCTCTCTGCTGGTCTTGTTATCGGAGGTAAAGATGTTAAATTCGAGATGGAGAGAATTCAGAAGATAAATATCCTTATCGGTACTCCCGGTAGAATTCTCCAACATATGGATCAGAGTGTGGGTTTCGACGTCTCTAGCTTGCAAGTACTTGTTCTTGATGAAGCCGATAGAATCCTCGATATGGGTTTCAAGAAAACTTTAGATGATATTGTTGCCAACTTGCCTCCAGAGAGACAAACATTACTGTTCTCTGCAACGCAATCCAGATCTGTGTCTGATCTTGCAAGACTCTCCTTAACCAATCCACAATATATTGGAGTTAAGGAAGGTGATGATACCACAGCTACTCCAGAATCCCTTTCACAATCATACATTACAGTCAACCTCGAAGATAAGATTGATATGCTGTACTCATTCATCAAGACCCATTTGAAAACCAAAATCATCGTTTTCCTGTCTACATCTAAGCAAGTTCATTTTGTATATGAGACATTCAGAAAACTCCAACCAGGCATGTCCCTAATGAAACTTCATGGGCGTCAGAAACAAACGGCCAGAACCGAAACTGTTTATAAGTTCACCAAGGCCCAGCATGTTTGTCTCTTTGCTACCGATGTTGTTGCTCGTGGTTTGGATTTTCCTGCAGTGGACTGGGTTGTTCAAGTTGATGTCCCTGAAGATGCAGATACTTATATCCACAGAGTTGGTAGATCTGCAAGAGCAGGAAAGAGCGGTAAGGCACTTCTAATGTTAACCCCAAGTGAGGAAGAAGGATTCCTCAAGCGACTGGAATCCAAGAAAATAGAACCAAAGAAATTGAATATCAAACAGAGCAAGAAGAAATCAATCAAACAACAGTTGCAAGCATTATGTTTCCAAGATGCGGAACTGAAATATTTGGGTCAAAAGGCATTTATCTCGTACTTGAGATCGATAATTGTTAATAAGGATAAGGATGTCTTCAAGGTGGACGAGATTGATAAAGATGAATTTGCCAAATCTCTGGGTCTTCCTGGAGTGCCCCAAGTAAAGATAAAGGGTGAGTCTAAGGCAAAGGAGTTGAAAAATATTTCCCGTCAGCTGCTTGCTTTGGCCAAGGCAAATGAAGATGGTGAGTTTGAACAAAAGGAGAAGAAAGTTCGTACAAAGTATGACAAAATGTTCGAGCGTAAGAATCAAAACGTTTTATCAGAGCATTATCTCAAGATCCAAAATGATGCTCTCCAAGCAGATGACTTATCCGGTTCTGATGACGACTTCATGTCTGTGAAACGTAAAGACCATGAACTTCAAGAGGATGAATTGCCAGACTTGTCTATCCCAACCTCGAAGCGTGCTGCGAAGAAGGCTCTTTCTAAAAAGGCCTCCCTAAATGAAAAGGGCAACCCGAAGAAATTGGTGTTTGACGATGAGGGGCATGCTCACGAGATTTACGAATTCCAAGATGAGGATGATTTCCACGCGGCGGGTGATGCTAAGTTTCAAAAAGAAGAGTTCATTGGTAAGGAGAATGAAGTCATGCAAGTTGATGATACAAGTGATAAACAGCTTGCCAAGCAGAAGAAGCAAGAGAAGAAGAGAAAGCGTAAGGAGGCAGAGAGAATGGCTAACGCATACTATAGTGACCAAAACGATGAGCGTGAGGTTGTTCTCGGAGGTGAGGACGAAGTTGATCATGATCTTGCTACCAAGGTTCTAAGAGACCTGGAGAACAGTAGTCGTGATGAAGATGAAAATGAAGATGAGAGGCCATCTAAGAAACCTAAATGGTTCCAAAATGACAAGATTGGGGGTAAAGTGTCTCAAGATGATGGTGTTTTGGAGATCGAAGAGCCAGAGACTCTTGAGGATCTTGAGGCATTGACTGCAAGATTGATTGGAGAATAGATTTTACATATCAGCATTCTATAGAAAATTCATGATGTATTATGATATCATTAGAACGTAATCAGTGTCAGATTCACCGAACTTGATCACATCTTCAGGTCTGAGCTCCAAGAATCTTGAAGTGGGAATTTCTTCGTCGTTAATGAAAGTGCCGTTGCTGGACTCTAGATCTATTATGTAAGGTTTCACAAGCTTTACTGTCCTGGAGCTTTCAGGATCTTGCTCCTGTATTTCCCTAAACTGGATTACAGCGTGTTGTTTCGAACATGTCTCATGGTTAGTTAGTAAGTCCACTACTTTCTCATCACGACCAATCAGATGATATGATTTTGCATTAAGACTGTACTGCCTTGTCACTTTGGAGTCTGGCATGAAGATGAAGAGCAAGTACTCTGGCTTCTTTGGAGGAAAACAGGCATCGTCAGGTTCTGTGTACTTCAGTTGAACGCCATCAATGTTGTTTGATTCCTTAGCAAGGAGTCCAGTAGGCTTGAAGTTTGGTTTCTCTTTGAGAATCACCTTGTTCTCAGTTTGTAATATCTCGTTATAGCCGTTGAAAGATCCCCCGTTACGTTCACCAGGGAGGCCATGTGAGCTTCTTTCTCGATGATACGGTTGTGTCTCTAGCTTTTTTCTGGACTGATCCCTATCCTCTAGCTCTGTAGTATTGCTTCTTTGATGTTCGCGTATTCTCTGTTCTCTTAGACTGAACGATCCACTCATTTCTGCTCTCTCGTGAAGAAATGCAGTTCAACTGAGAATGGAAATGTTCATGTCTTAAAGCCAGAACGCGTGAAACGAAAAAAAGCGTTACCGAATAAAAAGCATAACACACATCGGCATTGGAACTATAATATACGGGGCTGGAACGAATAATGTCGAAATCCCTTTTTGAGAACTTCAAAGTTCTCGTTCTTGAGTCTGGTGACTTGTCACATTCTGATATATCAAAACTCATTGCTGTTCTTGATAGACATGGTGTTTCCTATGAAGTCAGACCGATCGAACAACACATCGATGAGCATGAATTTCTCAGCAGTGGGTTCACACACATCATTTCCAACAGTGTTATGTTTGAGCTATACTCCTTTGCCCAAGAGAAGCTGATTCCAGTTGCGACTGCCGAACTCATATACGCCACTGTGGAGAAGGGAAAACAACAACCAATAAGGCCCTATTCCCCAGATCCAAAACATGTCTTGAAAGAGGTACATGTATGTTGTGGTGGATTACCTGTTGCTGATAAGGAAGCTATCTATGGTGGTGTGAGGGCTCTTGGTGGTACATTTTCTGAAACTTTGAACAAGTATGTCACCCATGTGATTTCCATGAATCCAGATGAAGATATTGTGATCGCTGTTGAGTCTCTGAAGCAGTTCAAGATCAAGCCAGTCATACCACTATGGATTGATCACTGCCTAAAGATGCGTAAGAAATTGGATGAGACCCCTTACCTTCTGACGCATGAACCCGTTGAAGAACAAACTAAGAAGATCCTGGAGGTGGATGTTGTGAGATTCAACAAGGATCTTATCATTTCACAGAAAACATTCTTGCAAGGTAAACAGTTCTATTTAGGTAAGGATTTGGATTTGACATATTTTGCAAGGGAATTGGTATCTTCCCTCATCAAAAACTCTGGTGGTACCGTGGTTAATAGTTTGAATGATGCAAAGTTCTATGTGGGGCTCTTCAGGGATGGTGAAGAATATATCGGTGCTAGCAGATCTAAGCTATATGTTGGGAATCTCAACTGGATATATTGGATGGTGGAACATCAAAAGTGGATCTCTCCATACCTTAAACTTCTTCACTATCCATATGTTCGCGGAGGGATGCCTGCTATGCAGAATTTTACTATTGCTGCTTCAAATTACTCTGGTGATGCACGTTATTACATTAAGAATCTTATTACGGCCCTTGGGGCCAAGTTTACCTCTAATTTGACCCCTAAGAACACACATTTGGTTACATCTCAAGGTGCGGGCAAGAAGTTCCAAGCTGCACACAATTGGAAGCTCAACATTGTCAATCATCTATGGCTCGAGGAGTGTTATTCGAACTGGAAACTAGAACCTATCGCGCATCCAAGGTATTCCGTGAATATTAGTGGGAAAGTGAGGTTGGAAGACATTGTCGGTGAGACCTCTCTTGATATCGATGTGCTAAAACAATTCTATGAATCTTGTCACTTTCCAAGCACAGCACATATGGTTGAGGATTCTGAAGATGAGCCGGAGCTTGCCCTAAAGAAGAAATTACACTGTGCTAATGAAGCTCCAGAAACTGTTGATTGCTCTTCTGAGTTGAGGGATCAGGAGAATAATGAGATATTAGAATCTATCAAATCACAAAATGGAGAGTCAGAAGACTTAACAAGGAATACTCCAAGAGTTCTTTCTCCACAAAGACCAAATGAAAGTAACACAAAGACACCTGTTGCGCTCAAGCGACTCCCCGATTCCTCATCCCCTGTTGTCCGTTCATCCAGTCGCAAGGCTAAGGACAAGGCTGCTGCAAAACTCCACGCTGATATGGAAGATCTAAACCTTTTTCAGAAGCAGAGTAGAGGCACAGAAATTCTCTTGCCTGAGGAGATTGGAGAGCGCAAGAGGAAGAGAGAAGAACATTTGGAAGATCGAGATACAAAAGTTGAACAATCTGATGCGGATGATGCACCGGTAAAGAAAACCAAAGGAGCAGTAGCATCAGTTTCCACTAGATACAACATTGTTGCCATTGCGACAGGATGGGAAGTTGATTTTAACAGAGCTGATATTCAATTGCTCCACTCTTTGGGAATTACGATCCATAAGGAACTCAAAAAGGGGATAAATTGCATCATTGCACCAAAACTTATGAGAACGGAGAAATTCCTTATCGGATTAAGCTATGGTCTGAAGTGTATCATCTCTCCAGATTTCATAAAGAAGGTGATAAAGCTGTCCAAGTCCGGGAAGGACTCATCACTCCTACCAGATCCTCTGGAATTTTCTATCGATGTCACAAATAGTAAGTCTGTTAAAGAACTAACGTCATTATCACTACTAGAGCTTACTCATCGTTGTCAGGAGTTCTCAAAGAATGGGAATGGGCTTTTCAATGATAAATCGTTCAGCATTACCACAAAGTTACCTGGTGGTGCCAGCACTGTTCAGAAAATTCTAAAGTCGCATGGGTGCACAGATGTCAAAATTATCAAGACTATCAAGGACATGAAGTCCAAGAATGTCTTCAGCAAATCTAAAGATGGTGTGGCAATTCTCATATCCGATGAGAAAGGTATAAATGAACAATTCAAGATCCTTTGCAAGGAGGAAGGATTAAAGGGAAAGATTGTTGAATGGGACTGGGTGATCTCAAGCTTGTTCACGATGGACGTTAGCAGCAAGGATCATATTTTATTTGAAAATTAAAGATACCATACATATATGTAATTAATATCATCTAATGCTCTAATGGCACAGAATTATAAGCTCATAAACAGCGGGTTATCTCTAGGTTGAGATCGCATCACAGATAGGTCTGCGAGGGTTATGGGTTCTGCTAAGAAGCAAAATTCTAGCGTATGTTGTACTAGGAAGCATATGAGATAACCTCTCAAATAAAAACATGCCAAAAGAATGGCCTAAGAACCGTTGCACAAATACTACGAGCCTGCAACCACTAGTCCACGCACTGCCAGATGGGCAACTTCCAAGTTAAAAGCTAAGAGAATAAGAGTTTAATTTCCGTTATGCTATATTTATCATTGTATATAACTTCTAAATTCTAAGTGATGGCACTGGATCCGAGTAGAAGAACGAAGATGTTTTCCATCTTTCGGAGTGGTCGAGATATGGTCAGAAGGCCTAGGCCTTAGGTTGTATGCCGTGGTAAAATCAACAAAATTACGGGGGATCTCAATCGAACCAAAAAAAACACAAGATGGGAAGATAACGACCAGCGACGAACAGAAAGACTGAGGAAAGATAGCAGAATCGCACCAAAAGGATAATTTCACCACATATGTTGGTCACATTCGAGGCTAAGAAGCCCAACAAGTCCAGGACCTCCGTCCAAAGGAACACTAACTCCTCCCCAGAAGATGGTCCAATCATCCATAACTTGGACTCTGAGAACCCCCCTGATGCAAAGATATTTAGCTTTACAAAGAGAAAGAGTAAGGGCGGTTGTATTACTTGTAAGATCAGGAAGAAGCGCTGTTCAGAAGAGAGACCCATCTGCTCGGATTGTAAGAGGTTAGGAAAGAACTGTGTATGGGCAAGTGATGACATGAGTGCAGAACACGTTAGGGAGCTGAAACGGAAAGTGGAGGAGGATGAGAAGGATGCTAAGACGAGGAAAAGAGAAGATAAGAAAGATCGAAAGAGGCCTAGGAAACCACAGGAGAGTGACACCATGACACCATTTGATCACGAAGAAGAGCAGCAACAAGTTGAAGAACTTGAGGATTCCGATCCTCTTGATACAGAGTCTCAGCACTATAACCAGACACCAGTAAGTGCAAATCTTCTTCATTTTCCACAGAGATCTGTGAGCTCTCCACCACGGACAGCATCACCAGCTTGGGATCACTTTGCAGAGCAGTTTCAAGAGTTTCAACACTTTTTCGAATCCAATATCCGTCAGAACTATCCAAAGATCGTACCTATCGACGATGATGACTCTAAGGATGTACCTAAAGATAACAATAACCGACTAACCACAAGGACGAATACCGCTCTATCACCGTTCAATATTGACTCTTTCTTTTCAAATTCACCAATTTCTTTTGATATCCCACAATACTTCTCTCCAATGCCACATGAATTGATCCAGGACCCTATAGCAGTTAGGCTATATGATTACTATCGTGACAGACTGGCAGGGATCATGTCTATTGTCCCTGATGAATCTAATTATTACACAAAAGTGTTCTTACCAATGGCCACTGTGAACAAAGGTGTCCTGTATTCGATCATGGCATGGGCAGGCTATCATATGGGTGGTGATTTTGAACGTGAGGGATCCAAGTATATGGAGAAGGCATTGGATTATATCACGACCACCCCAATAAAGACCGATTCTGATGCCCTCCAGCGGCTGGCAAATTTGTTGATCATGTGTGGTGCTGAAATTTGTAAAGGCGATGTTAAGAAGTGGCCTGTCTTTTTACAATGGGGCTCGAAGATCATCAGGGATCGTGGTGGATTGTATAAGTTCAACCAGGATAAGGAACAACATTGGTTAATTTCGAGCTTTGCATATCATGACATCTTGGCCAGTTCTACTAGTGAAAGGGGTACATACTTCTCTGTGGAGGATTATGATAACTTTATAGTGAACTTTGGATTCGGTGTGGATCCATTGCAAGGTATTGTAAAACCACTGTTCAATATCATTGGTGAAATCAGTACTCTGGCTACTGAGGCAAAGAGGTTATTGAAAATTAGTTCCAATTCTCTTGGGTATGGTATCATGAATGATGAAGACGATGATGATAAGAAAGTAGACCATGATACTGATGTTCCGGGTATTGATACACCAGATTCAGTGGATTCTGATTCCACGAAGAAGTATACTAAGTATTCCTCATTGTTACAGATAATGCAAAAGGCAAGTAATATGGAGAACAAGATCAATAACGTTAAGCCTGACCCTGAGGATTTGGGCCAGTTTACTAATGAAGAGCTGGAATTGCAACTCACGCTGTTTGAACTGTTCCAACTCACCGCAAAGTTACACTTGAGACAATCAGTGTTACGATTGAATCCATCCTCTTTGGAGACACAATTCATACTATGTGAACTCTTGAAATGTTTGGACATTGTGTTGAAGTCATCTGTGGAATCATCATTGTGTTTTCCTCTTTTCATTGCTGGGATGAATTGTACCACGAAAAAAGATCGTCGTATGATGCTTGAAAGATTCAACGATATCATTCAGAGATACAGTTTCCGTAATTTAGAGAGAGCAAAGACCGTCATGGAACAGGTCTGGATGATTGATCCATCAGGAACTAGATGCGTTGACTGGTATGAGATTGTGAAAAGGTTAGGGTGGGATCTGAGTTTTGCCTAAGGGACATAAAAACTACACATAACGAATGAAACGACTATGACATTATAGAACCATAACCTGTAAGTCTGTGTGAACTATGTAATAAATAATAAGGATGCATGCTATATACTGTATGTGTATGTGTATCACTGCTGTGTTACACGACCCTTCCGTTGGCCCTCCTGGCACTGTTGCATCACATAAGCCATGCCGAGTTTAGTGTTCTTGATATTCTCTTGGAATCTCTTATGTGACCACATTTCAATTCGATCTCTGATACCGAACCCTTTGAAACCTGAACTGAACTTGGCTCGGTATGCCACTCTTGTACATTCACTATTATCCTCGTATTTGTAGGTAGTATACTCTTCCACACGTATTATCCTGGTATGATCTAAGTTTCTCTGGTAAGCCTGCATTTCTCTAGTCTCCGGGTCCAACACAGTCTTTTCCACAATCCATGAATGTGAGATCTTTCCTAGGAAAGGCTTAACCCAACGTGGCAATTTACCTTGTTTGCGAATGAGTCTTGTTGTATGAAGTTTCCCGTCAAGGACCCGACGGTCTAATGTATCGACAGATTCGACATGAGAGGCATATGGGTTTGGGTACTTGTTGAAGAACGCCAGTGTGGCAGTCTCAAATGTGAATTTGTAGTCGTGTACCGTCTGGAACCAGAGAACCATCACTTTTGTTGGGTAGATATAAATGGTGTGATGGGATTTGACTCACACAATCCTTAAATATGTGTACGCGGTGTGAAACCCAGATCAGCTTTCGGCGGGTTGTCTGCTGATAGGATTCCTAAGACTCCAAATGTAAATAGCAGTTGTTATAACAGTCAATCAGAGAGCAGAACAAGTACGTAACACTCCTTTGTTCCTCTTCAAACTGCTCTTCCTTGATCAACTTCGGCTGACAATTTTTCACTTTTTCTCCCGTCTTGCGGGGGGCGGAACAAATGAGCTTTGATCCGCTGTTAGGCGAGAAGAGAGCAATCCGATAGGGAAGGGAAGCAACATGGGCAATATACTAAATGCCTACAAACATGGTAGGGCTCTAATGTGCAATTACTATAGAGGAGCATATAGTACCTGCGTAACGTACTTCTGCTTGTATCTCACTACGCTCGCAACAGCTAGGGTGTTGTGCTTAATGCTCGTAGTGGCCAAATGGTTCAACACCACATGGTTTGGGATCGGTAGGGCACCGGAAGCATTGGTCTTATCTGCATTCGAATAGTTGTTCAAGATCACTGATTCCAAGTGCGGTGGTAATTGTGGTGGTGTTAACCATGCTTGGTTCTGATTCTGGCTATCCAAGGTGACATAGTAGTGCTCCATCACCGAAGGATCTGTGAAAATAGCTGGGATATTACGGATATATTCCAACTTTGGCTGTGTTGGTTGTTCTTCATGGAATCTGGAGAATCCATTACCCATATCATCATCGTCATTGGTCAATCCCAAATTCGAATCTTTTTTGGTCGTGATTTGTGGCTCTGCTATCTCCTGAGATGCCTCTGGGGACTGAATTTCGATGTAGTTGACGAAGTTACCCATCTGATCAGTAGCAGTCGGTAAATAATCAGAAAACCTGAGTTCATTGTCCACGATGAATCTGAAACGATGCGTCCCCACTGGCAATCTTAACTTGATACTGAACTTTTCATCCGATTCTTTGTTCAATTTGATCATCTTTCTCCAGCCTGTGAAAGAACCAGTGATGAACACATTCTCACCACCTTGGAACCAATTAATCTCAATAGGAATATTGTTGTGCTTTGGCTCTGGTGTATCCAGTTTATCCACTACAGAGGCGACATCACTCGTATCCTGGGATTGTGAAACGCTATCATCTGCTCTAGCCATCTTCAATTTTTCAAAATCAGCATCATCAGTGAGGATCAAAGTGGATCGACGTCTCTGTGGTGCAAGTGGTTCTTCGACATGTTGTTTTGAGCCATCGATACTCATCGCACTCGGCTGTGACGTCAGATTCACCTGACTAGCACCTGTGCCAGACATCGTCACATCTGGTTTGGAGATGCTATTCTTCTGATTTTGTGAATATGGCACTTGATCGCTCATATTGTTGTCGTTATGGGCCATAATTGTTGTTGATGATGCCGTCGGAAGAGTCTTCTTATTTTCAGTGCTCTGTGGGTTCAACAGAGGATGCACTGTCTGTGTATTTGAGTTTTGCGGTGTCAGAAGGTCGTCCCCTTCTCTGTGCTCTTGAGAAGAGATGTTGCCCATTAATACCCTGGCAGCCAGATGCCAGTACTTTCTCTCTTTTCAGGATTAGTTGGAGTGTAAATAAGTGGGAAAGCGAGTGCGTTGGTTCGTATGTGTGCTCTCCTGGTACTCCTGTGGTTTCTTTAAGACTAATCTAGATGGTTCTCTCTCGGTTCTTATCTGTTTGGCGTTGGGTTGTTGTCGTTGTTCGTTTCGGAGAGGGGGCAGGCCGCGGCGAGAATTTCGTCGCAAATATCCGAGGTTAGTCAAGTGACTGTTCGGTCGGAATTGGAATTTTCAACCACCACCGCACCGAAGAGGAAGATCGAAAGGGCAGAAACGCAAACAGAACAGGTGGACTACAAAGGACAATGGCAAGCAAGATCGACGCCTCCTCCGAGCCTGCGAAGGCTGATGCAAAGCCACAAGATGCCCAGCCACAGGCAAAACCTGAGGTGAAGAGGAAACCAGGATATTCGAACCCAGCATTGAAAGCGATGGGTATCTCATCTATCAGATTACCCTCACGTAACTGGACGATTTTTTGGGCTGTTGTTGCTGTTGGTGTCGGCGGATACGCCTATGACAAATATGAGCAGAAACAGGCCAGAAAGAAATGGATGGAGAGGGTAAAACACTATGGTGAAGACCCACTGCCTCCAAACATGACTGCTAGGAAGTTGACAATCTATATTGCACCACCACCAAGCGATTATTTGGATGAGTCACTTGCTGTATTCAGACGCTATGTCAAACCGGTGTTAAACGCTGGTGGGGTTGATTATGAAGTCAAGAGTGAGAACAGACAAGGTGTGATTCGTTCGATGGTTGCCGCTGATATCAGATCGTTACGTCGTGAGGTCCAGGAGAACAACTTGAAGCTGAAGGAATATGAAGAGAGTCAAAAGTGGTATAACAGGGTGCAGTCATGGTTTACGCGTAACCCAAGAATTGATGTTCAAAAAGTTGAACAGAAAGTGGAAGAGGCTCAGTACACTTTGACAAACCTACTCGGTGTATACTACAAGAATCCCCTAGATGAAGATTCTTTGAAGAATGAAGACGCTCTTGTCAGTGATCCATCTGCTAATGGTGGTGTTATCTGTATCGGAAGAGGTGCCTATAAGGAATACTTACACGGTTTGCATGAGGGGCTTTTAGGTCCATTGGATAAGCCATTGGACAGTGTTGATGTCGATGTTCCACTGGAAGGCGTTGAGACACCAGAGCCACCAGTGGTGAAGTCACTCGATGAGGTTGAAGGAAAATCCAGTGAGATTGCGGAGCTTGACTCCGTGAAGGCGAAAGACGAGTCTAACCAAGAGTCCAAAGATGAGTCCAAAGATGAGTCCAAAGATGAGTCCAAAGATGAGTCCGAAGATGAGTCCAAAGATGAGGAAGAGACAGATGAAGAAGGAAACAAGCTTCAACCTATCCCTAAACCTTTCATCGCCCCATCAGAATACTCAAATGCGAAATTTGCTCCAGAGTTACAGTTCAACGGTAAGATTCCAACAGATTCAAATGTTTCACCGATTTTCCAACAACCAATCCTTGTGATCCCAGTATACCACTTGATTGGATTCTTGCAAACGCCTCAACGTATATGGAGATTCTACAACCGTCGTCAGTTGGCTGAGGACTATGGCCGTGCTGCCTGCTCTGTCGTGGAAAACTTGAGGGGCCATTACAAGATGGATCATATCGATTGGTGCAAGGATGAAGAACATGATTGGCCATCCAAGTGGGTCAAGAAGGGCGAAGAAAGAGGAAGTGAATGGGTCCAGGACCTGGTGGTGGATGAAAGGGTGTTGGAGAAACTTTGGGTATATGAGCCTTCAAAGGTAGAAGACGAGTAAACTGTACATAAGACTACAAATACAACTAAAGTTGAAACGATTTCATTATTTCTAGTTTTTACTCAGTCAAAAACCTAATACTATACTTATACTTATTGCATTTCTGTGGCTGAGTTTCCTGCTGTTGTGATTGGATGGCTGATGCGGGTGCTAACGTTGGGCTTGAGTTGATTGAACTGATACTTCCATTTAGACTCGAAGAGCTCTGCACACTTGCTGATGAAGATCTCCTCCTGTTCTGCAGCTTGGTATTAAACCTCGATAGTTTGTTCTCGTGTACTGCTTTCATATGTCTGTTGAAGAGATCAACACGGGCAAATGACTTTAAGCAGCCCTCCACTGGACATCTATAATCCTTCGTTGTAGTATGCACTGAACCTATATGTCTTTTTAGCTGCCGTATCCTGTTAAACCCCACAATCTTCCAAGGGCAATCATCATGTGAACACTTGTAGGGTCTCTTAATGTCATTAGCATCGATATGATCCAACAGTTGCACAAAACTCGCAAAAGTTGTATCGCAATGACTGCACATGTACACTCCTTTCTTCGGTTTCGTCAACACGTTATGAAGGACAAGTTTATCGTTAAAGACTTGTACTCTCAGAGGTATCCGTCCATCTTGATACACCCTGGGGAAGGCCAGAGGTAGAAATACGTTGATTTGTTCAGGTGGAGAAGCAAATTCGAAGTTGTTACCCATGATGAGATGTGCGATCTGTGGTACCGATTGACTATGTGGTATCGACCAGTCGAATCACAATCTGGATGAGATGATTGCAAAAGATATGAATGAGTGTGAGGAAGGAAAAAAAATGCGTTTAACAAATGTACAATGAAGTCTTGATGGTCCTCCCCCGAGAAACGGTTGGCCCTTTAGTATGTGTGGTTTTGGTTTGCTCGACTCTCACAGAATCTGAAACCGCTTTTTATATAATGGCTTTTATTGGGGATGTTTTCGTGTTGGCTAATGGATTGTGTGGATTGTCAAGAGACTAATCAAGCAGCGATCGGTGCACCAGAGGAATTACGGCCTGATTGTTCAACCGTCGTTGTAGCTTTGTCGAACATTGAGCTGCGTTCAAAGGATCTTGACGTCCTGTCAGCGTGCGCAGCCGGATTTTATTAAGCATTGTCCGGTGGAAAAAAAGATCTGTTTTCGAAATCAAATCCCACAACGAGACTTGACGACGGCTTAGACTCAGGGCGGTAGGCCGAAGTTGGATGTGGTTCTTCTAAGTCGGCTACAGAAGTCACTTCAAATCTCAGAGAATTCAATTTATGATACAACAGATAGCCATTAGCTAACATTCCCTATCTCTTTAAAGGTGGGCTATCAGACTTTCCTCCGAAACAGAAGAACTAAGCCGTCTGTAGAGTCATGCACCAATACCCACAAAAAAGCGCCCTTCAGCGCTAGAGCCCCACATGACCTATAGATTTGGGCAACGCAGGTGCATACACGTGCTTTAGACTAGAGCTGCTTAGGAAACAGCTGGACTAGAGAGACTATGAAAGTCCCAAAGAGGAGACTGAAAGTTGGTTCGGCTCTGGGTTATATTCACACCATGATCACTCACGAAAGACATAAATCATCCATTAGAAACTCTCCAAAGTCATCGATTGGGCAACCTCAGTGTCCTCCACTGCTCTCTTGAACTCAGCAAAGCTCAATTTTCCATCGCCATCTTGGTCATTCTCCATGATAGTACGATCCACAATCTGTTGTAATTGATCCTTATCCAGATTCTTACCAACCATTGTCTTCAAAACCAAGAACAATTCACCATTGGAGATATAACCATCCTTATCCATATCGTAAATCTCAAAGGCAAACCTTAGTTTATCCTCTTTTTGGCCCTTGGTGGAGAAAATACTCAAGCCCGTGATGAACTCTTGGAAATCAACATCACCACTGCCATCTTTATCGAAGGTCTCTAGTAGTCTAGATGCAAGTGGATTAGATCCAACACCTGGTATGGATAAGAACTCCTCTTTGGATATGGTACCCGAGCTGTCCTTATCAAGTTTCATGAAACGTTTGCGTAATCTATCAATCTCCTCCAAATCGACTGTCAAATCTGTCAATAATATGTCATAATCAGATATAGAACATCAAGTCATACAGTTTGTTCCTTCTGTGAGGTCATCTAGTAACTTTGATGACTGAATACCCATCTTTTTCCAGATGTTCTGTTCTTGTTTTTCGTTCTGTTCTGTGTCTAACGTCGAAGATGATTTTTTAATCGCGCTTAACAATATCAACAGACACAACATGAAAGAGACGACCAGGCAATGGCACAGGTCCGTGTTTTCTGCCCGTGCTCAGAGAAGTTGCCACTACATATCACAGATGCGGATTCTCTAGAACTCTCATCGTATCCGGCGACGATCGAGGATTGCAATACTCTGCACCTCCCATCATATCTGAACTTCTGTGAAGAATGTCAAGCTGTCAAATGTCGAAAATGCATAGAGTTGGAAGTTGTAACAAAGTACTGTCCGAGGTGTTTACAGGAGATGAAACCAGAGTACTCTTTTTGTTCACGGAACTGTCTTGATTGTCCATGGTGTTGCAAGAACTTGATAATCATACAGGACAAGGAAACAAGGACGTTCAAGATGAGATGCTCTTCATGTGAATACCAGTATGAAACTCCGGTGTTGGATAAACTGAGGTCAATGTCCCGTGTGGTGAAATCTGAGATGAATAAGTGTCACGAGATGAAAAGGTTTTCAGATCTGGAGAAGTTCTATATCCAAGAGAAACAATTGTACGCTGGTCAGATTGATATTCCTAGGCAAGTGGTTACTGAGTTTGCACAATTGAAAGTGAAAGATTATGATATATATGAGTTCATGAGAAGATCTTCAATCAAGGCTATGACAGATGATACAGCTATAGTCGATCAATATGCTAATCAATCCTCAAATGGTGACACAATCCCATATGACATCTCGTTGAGAGGAGCAACATTTTCCAAGACAAATGCTTTACCACTTCAGACAAAGCTCATATGCAAGCACTCAAAGAGGTGTAAAGCATGCCGTACATTACTTGTGAAACCTGATCATGATCCAGCATCGGTGAAGTTTTACAAGTTATCCAATGCTGTTGATTTCATTCCATCCATACGTGTACTTCATAACCCTACCCATGTGAACCATTTGACGCCATCATCTACAAATAAGTATGTGATGGCAATCCAGAATCCCTTGGACCTGAAAGTAAATGTGTCAGTGAGTGCTTCTCCCTTAACACCTGGCCCATTGGGACATCGCGTACACATTCCAATCTCATCTTTCTCACTGAAACCCAAATCAGACTCACCATTGAAATTGGATCAAATACTACAGAGCACACCCTCGAATGAATTAACTAAAAGCACGAAGCTATCCCGTGTGGAGCTCATGAATAGACCGAGTGTTAAGTATGAAAGCGAGGAATCAATCTTAGAACAGAGAGCAAACTATGTGATGATTCCAATAAGGATCGAACTAAATGATAAGTCTACAAAGGGGTGTACAGTGACAGTCCCGATTCTACTGTCTTTTAAGGGAGACGGTATCGCTGTTGCCTTTTGGGTGGTGTTGGATATGGGTGAGGTGCAATGAGGGCTTGAGAGGTACAATGGTTAATATGAACATTGAACCGGATGCAGATTCTGAATTCATTATTCTGATAGCTGCTAATTTAGAAGATAGTGATATCCTAGTACGTTACAGTGTTACTCTGAGGGATATTCTCCATATTGTTTGTAGGTTGATGCAATCTCATAGTAAAGTCGCGACGCGTAACTCCAACATAAACACATCAACAAAAACAAGTGCCACTTTGAATTCAGCGCCCCAAAGGTAAAGGAGATCCTACGTGAATCGATACCACTGATAGACCACCTCATATCTATGACAGAAGAGACAAAGATCCCACTCACAACCCTGAAAAGGCTCTTTCAGAGCGCAGTTTTTGAACATGAAGACACGCGCATAACAGAACAGGCACTTGAACTTAGTTCTGAATACCTAAAGATGTTCATCCGTGAAGCTGTACTTCGAGCCAATGAGGCCAGAGTCGGTAAGTCACACGATGATGACAATGATGTGGTGACTGAACAACTTGTGAGTGATGTGCTAGATACTCAGCACCTGGATGAGATTGCTGGTCTTTTACTATTGGACTTTTAGTAGAGAACTGGATACATGATTTCAGTGGAAGTTATGAATATGTATGTAGATTTTATGTATAGTATGTAATCAATGCTCGTGGTCATTAGGGTCGATCTTGAATACCTTATCTGGGTTCAACAATCTTCTTGGATCCAAGGACATTTTGATTCTTCTCATCATGTTGATTGGATCTTCACCCAACTCCTCGAGCAGGAACTCACGCTTACCATAACCGACGCCGTGCTCACCAGTACAGGTTCCATCTGCCGCAATGGCACGCTTAACCATATTAGCAACGAGTTTTTCAGCGATTGGTCTTTGCTGTGGGGTGTACAACAAGAAAGCGTGGAAGTTACCATCACCAGCATGACCAACAAGAGTAGCAGTCAGACCAGATTGTTCCATATCAGCCTTTGTCTCTGACAAGACGGAAGACAACTTGGAGATTGGGACGGCGACATCAGTGGTCCAGATTTGCATATCAGGATGCTGTTGACGGCCTTGGTTAATGGTGGACCAAAGCGCCATCTTTCTAGCAGACCATAACTCACTAATCTCTTCAGCACTCTTAGCAAACTCGAAATGGGCAGACTTGTTCTCCTTGGAGATCTTGCGCACTTCAGAGATCAGCTCATTGAGGACACCCTTGTTGTTTGCACCAATCTTGAAGAACAGGGTTGGCTTCTCGATCCAAGTTCTCGAAGTTTCACCAGAATCATTGACAACTTTCATCATCTTATCATCAAGTAATTCGACAGCATTGACTTGAATTCCAGATTGAACCAAGTCCTTGACAGTGTTAGAAGCATCCTGGATAGTATCGAAACTGACGACGGCAACGGTCTCTTCCTTCGGCTTAACGTGCAATTTCAAAGTGGCCTCCGTCACAATACCCAAAGTACCTTCAGAACCAATGATCAACCCAGTCAAATTATAACCTGCAGCAGACTTTCTTGGTCTAGCCTTGGTCTTAACAATGGTACCATCGGCTAAAACAACGGTTAAACCAGCAACGTTCTCCTTCATAGTACCGTAACGAGCAGCGTTTGTGCCGGAACAAGAAGTGGCAATCATACCACCAATCAAGGCACCTGGACCTGGATCAGGACCGAAGAGCAAACCGTGCTCACCCAAGTAGTCGTGGAGGTCTTCCCAAGAGACACCTGGCTGGACAACCAGATCCAAATCCTCCTTATGCAAAGCCAGAACGTTGGTCATGTTCTTTGCAAAGTCCAAGGTGATAGCTGGGGTACCAGTCGTAGAGATGTAGTGGCCCTCGAGAGAAGTACCTCCTGAGAATGGGATTGTTGGGATACGGTACTTATAAGTGATGGCCATGATCTTGGACACCTCTTCAGTTGAGCTTGGAAAAACAATCAAAGTTGGTCTTTGGTCATCAGTAGCATGGTGGGAGTTGAAGTACGTATCAGAGTGGTGGTCCAATTCGGACTGAGAAGTGGCGACGTTAGCTTCACCAATAACAGCGATGATCTCATCACGGGCCTTAGCAAAGTCCACCATAGTACCATAAACTGGTGGGGCCAATTCCTCAAGCTTGGTCGTGGAACCATCTGGATAAAGTTGCTTCTTGGAACAGCAATCGTTATCGATAACTTGAGATTGGTATTGATAAATCAAGGCACTACCAACGATACCAGTTGCAGCGGCCGCCTTCATTAGGATACCTGAGCCCCTTGTTTGACGGGAAGCTGTGCTCACGAGTCTGCGAGCATTAGCTGCGCTTCTGAAGGCTCTGTCTCTAAACATGATCCCTTTTCACCCCAGATTCTTTAACCTCAGAACTCGTCCTTTGGGAGAGAAACAGGAAAGGGGATTCAGCTTATATTTATTTCGATGCTCGAGAAAAAGGTGCCAAACAATCTGGGGCGCGTTGGCGCGTAAACGCTCCCGATCGGGAAATGGGCGTGGGGGTCAGCAAAGAACAATAGCCTATTTAAAGGGCATTGCTGGAAGGGAAATCACTGAATCTGATCAGAGAGTTCGACTGTGGTGATTTCCTTGCACCACAGTGTGATATTGGCTGTGGAGAAGCCTAGCTCTTATTTCATCCCCCACATATAGAGAGAATTACATCCGACCCGACCCCCACACTCAACTATGAGACATATAAGGCTAGCACTAAACGGCCAATACGGACTACCGGAGCCAGCTTTGCCCTCTCTGATTCGATGAAGGACAGGCACAGTCATCACTGATATATGAAATCCTGTTCAATGATTGAGCTTATCACTCTAAGATCTGATTGGCTTTTGATTGTCGATCAGCTTTTAGCTGTTGTGGTCTCGGTGATAGTGAAAAACGATAGAAAATGTTGAAAACGGATATGTACGGATATCTGAAGTCATTGTGATGACTCTGAGGTGATTAAGGCATCTGTGAGATCAATGAGCACTGCATAATAATCGCTATTCTTTCAGGCGACATCGGAAATCGGAGAGTTCCTGTGATTGGCGAAAACCCTGATCCCTTCAATACTTTACTGTTTTGTATGACCCATTGAACTTCTCATTCTCTGAGTCCTGACAGTTTTTAAGGCTGGTGATGTGAAGTTTGAACTTTGAAGTAGCGTTACAATATATTGTTTGTTTTTCAAGACTTGGGTCTTCTTAATTTTGCCCAACATACCACAGATGCAGAGTCTTTTGAAAGAGAGTGAGTGGACCTTCATCATGAACAGCTCAGAATTGTAATTGGACATACAAGGTAACTTTGTCTAAAGGCTCTGAAGATCCCTATAAGTCTCTTGATCAATCGCTGCCTTTGTCTCTGGTCCATTCTTTTCAAGTTGGATCTCTACTGACGTTGATCATATGTGAACTTTGAAAGGCCTGAATTCCTGGATTGGCGAATGCTGAGCTTTAAACAACCGTGAATGTCACAAGAACCCAGATAAGCTTTCATATAGGCACGGCATCTGCTCTAAATTCGTCACTGATCTACAACTGAGATTTCCTTTGTCTCTCTTACAGCGGCTCTATAAAACCACTTTTGACAGCCTCGAATCTTGATCATTTAGAGGTTTACCGTTTCAACCTTCTACTATAAAAACTGTGTTGTTCATGGCTCAACGGCAAATTGTAAGACTGCCATTACAATATAGCGATTCGCTGATTCGCTGAAGAGAGATATACGGTATACCTGTCACCTGATCTCATACTGTTGAAATTAACCTCTGCCATTTTGAAGATTGATGCACCAAATTCAGATCAAAAATGGAGTTTTTCGATGGAACTTTTTAGGCAGCCGTGAAGGTCCGCAGATCTGCAAGTCATTTAGAGAAGCGAGCTCAAATCAGTCACAAAGAGAGAACATGGAATCAAAAGTTCATTTGGATGGGGATTTATTCGGCTTCGAAGTTTTAATCGATCTGAATAAGACATTGATCGGTTGCTGGTGGTGATGGTCGAAACGCTTCTCGTTATTATGACATTGATTTCAAGCTCTTCGGCCGTCAGCAGTACCACCAAGAGTATGATGTTGCCAGGGAACATCTAGAGCACATCATCATTTAGAAGGTCTTGAAAACTCTGAACTGTTGAAATCGCTATTACTAAGGAGGTCAAGAAGCAGAAAAGCCAGATTCTGCATCCAGTCCAGAGGTTGGTAAGGCTGTTTCAAAATATCAGGCCGAGTTGGCTAGTGATGAGCGTGTTTCCAAGAGTGTTGGTGATGATGATGATGCCGACAATCAGAAGCAGCTTTTTAAGGGTAAGCCATTTGTTTCCTACGATGGTCCTGGTGATGATGAGATTGAGACGATTGAACCAGGGCCATTTGAAATCGACCAAATGAACCTCGAGCAAGGTAACTCCTTCTTCAACTGCACACTAATCTGCAGCATTTAATATTAGGACTTAGAGATCTAGAGGTTCAAGAATATTATGTGATCAGATATCCCACAATATTCGCCAAATCTACACACACGTTAAGAATCGAATCGTGGCTCCCTATCCACCTGAGAGAGGTCGGAACGTCGGAACCAGCGCCCGCCACAGTCCGCCACCTTCCAAACCTCCACAATTCGCTATTGAACTTTTCTTGTCACCACGGTTGTGTCACCGATTTGGGAGGAAGAAACTGACAGAAAACACGCGGAACGCCACACACTGACGATTTGTACAGCCCGTTCACCCCTAGAAAACCACTAAATTCTGATGGAACTGACATGTGGGACAACCTGGACCCTTGCGTGGACCCTGTACGGCAGAACTGGTGCCACAGTCTTGTTCATTACACAGAATTCTATGACTAGTGCGTACCAAAGGAAAAGCACATTACCGCACACACTAGATAGCTATAGAGCCACAGCCAAGATCATAGTTCAGTGTTGATAATGGAGAATAATATATAAGTACAGTTCAAGTCGCATCTGATTAATCGTTTCTCCCTTCATTATTATCAATGGCCAACCATAACGAACAGAGAGAGGTGACTATACAGACACCTTCTTTGAAAAGCAAGGAGAACTTCAACATTGATGAAGAGTCCATCCCATCTGATAACTTCACGGTTGTCAATGGTATCAGCTTGGACAATTCAAAGCCTTATATCGATCTTTCTGTGGAACTGACACCACAAGAGTTAGAGAGAAGAAATCACTGGTGGTACAAGACCAAAGTGTTCTTATGGGACTCCTTTGACAAGCATCCAAAGGAGCGCAAGTTCTTATTTAAACTTGACTGGTTTTTGTTAAGTTCCTCTTGTGCTGGTTACTTTGCTAAGAACCTGAATCAGAGTAATATCGGTACTGCCTATGTCAATGGTATGAAGGAGTATTATCACATGCAGGGGAATGACTACAACATTATGCTTACGCTCTGGACTGTTGGCTATATCATTGGTCAGATCCCTTCCAATTTGATCTTGCACAGAATCTCTGCGCGTTATTACCTGGCAGGTTTGGAGTTCTCATGGGCTTTCTTGACTGTGTTGTTGATTACACCGAAGTCCTTGGGTGGAATGTTTGCCCTTCGTTTCCTCATAGGCTTGCTTGAGTCTGGATTCTTCCCCGGTATGGAGTACTTGATTGGTTCATGGTACTCTAAGGATGAGTTGACAAAGCGTTCGACACTTTTTGCATGTGCTGGCACGGCTGCTGGTCTTGTAAGTGGTCCTTTGCAACAGAGAATTTTGGTTTCAGAATGGGCTCAGAATCACTTACAACCTTTCCAATGGATGTTTGTTATGGATGCTGTTATCACTGTTCCAATTGCCTTCTATACTCTGTTCGTTGATCCAAACACCCCATCCACAACCACTGCATTCTTCTTCAATGACGAGGATAAGTTGATTGCCCTGGAGAGACGTCGCCGTATTGGCGCTCAGTTGAATATTCGAGAGAAGTACACATGGCCGAAGATCAAATCTTTCTTCAACACATGGCACATATATGTCTTCCCTGTCTTGTTCTTGACTTTCAACAACTCATATCAACCAATCTCATCTCAAGCCTTCCAATTGTGGATGAAGATGGACTTGAAGTTGAGTTCTTACTACTATAACAACTATCCAACGATCATCTCTGGTGCTGGTATCGCCTTTGCTGTTGCTGTCGCTTACATTAACGACTGGTCTAAGGGTAAATATAACCCATACTTCTTGTTCGTCATGTTTGGGTTTGTCGTGTTTGGTTGTGCCCTGCTGACTGCGTGGGATATCCCAATTGGTTTACATTGGTTTGCATACTTTGCAATCTCTATTCCACTTTCCTGTGGCCAACCGATGATCTTCTCATGGCTCAATGGTATGCTTGCCTATGATGATATGAAGAGAAATTTTGTCGTGGTTTGTACAAACACTTTGGCTTATGTTACTGGTGCTTGGGTTCCTATGTTGACTTTTAACCAGAATGAAGCTCCGAAATTTCACAAGGGGTTCCCATATACTCTGTTCTTGAGTGCTTCTGGTTTCTTTCTTACCGGTCTTACGTTGTTTTTGACAAGCGGAGACAAGAAGAGAGAACAATCCCTAAATGTTGAAGAGAAAACAAACTCTGAATTGGACGTAATCAGTGTTTAATATATAAATACAGTATTTGTTTTAATCTATTATAATTCTTGATCAAAATGTATAAAAGTTCATAAAGCGTATCACATTGAAATTAAGCATTAGTTGCGGGAAACTGAGGGAGTGATGTTTCAACTCATTGGTATATCACAAAAAACTCAAACAGCTGGTGTTTCTGGTGGGGTCGCACTAGCTGGAGTAGATTGAACAGATGGAGAGTTTGGCAATACAGCAGTTTCACCAGAAGCTCTAGCAGAGGCATGAGACAAACCACTCATCTCCTTGGACCCCATATTCTGGAACTCATGACTTAGAAGACCAACACGATCTAGATTGAAATCATAAGTGAAGAAGAAGAAGATACCTGGAACGATGATGAAAAGACAGATATCCAAAACACCACAGAAAACAGCTTCAGAATCTGGCTGAATGACATTACCACCTTCAGCTAAGGCCCAAGCGATTGGGTAGATCAACCAAAGGAAGGCGAAGCCAGAAGCATACCATGTGAAATAACTACCACAGTCTTGACCAATTTTCAAAGCAGACTTTCTTGATGTAGTGAACAAGTTGGCAAGAGTACCGAAGATAGCAGCGACACCAACCGTGAAATAACCCCATTTGTAAGTTGAATGGGTAACAGAGCCAGCCAATAATGCAACCACAAATACATCAGTAAGGAACATGTTATAAGCAGTTTGACCACCTGGAGTACCAGACAAGAGGCCAAGGGCAAAAGTGTGGAACGGGAAACACAAGAACCAGTTGATTGATTTCAAGTAGAAGACTTGTCTATAACCAGGGACAGTGGCTTGGGTAGAAGTGGTCACATGGTTGAATTCGGCTTGGACAGGGGCCCAACCCAAGTCAGAGGCCCAAGTGAAGTAAGCAATAGTCATAATCCAAGCTGGAACGACTGTCGTATAGTAGAAGACTCTCTCTTTAGCTGGTTTTCTGAACATGAGCAAGTGCATAATAGCACCAAAGAGGGCGAAACAGGAGAAGGCGGCCCATAACCAATCTGAACCATCCGTGGTCAAGTGGAAGTCAGCGCCTGTTGGTTTGTTGATATTGAGCGCTTCGTTACCAGCCTTCACAATTTGATCTAGTGCGGGCATTGTTGTTTTAGTGTTTTAGTGTTGATGAGAACAATAAGACAAAGTATTCATTAAAGGCGGAGATAGTACTCCTTTTATACCTGAATTACATCGGAAACCACGGTCATTCGAGAGCGATTTTTCAACAGTAGCTGTTTACATCGTTCCATACAAGGATTTCCATAACATTCTGTTTCATGCGTGTAGTCCTTTTTTTTTATTGTTTGCAGAATGAGACGCATGCAAGGTAGTGTCAGCCGTTCGAGCCCCCCAGAAATCAGATGAGAACTTGAGAAGTGAGCTCACTTGGGCGATGGGCTAACTTTGGTGCCATTGATGGCAGTGATGTGAGTAATCTGGGAGCGAGAAAATAGCTGAGTCAATTGACATCGATGGCTTCTACGTTTTTGTGAAGCCAGCAATTGTTTTAGCATAACTGACATATAAAGGCCAAGGAGGAAAAGCTTCATGGCTTAAACGGAAAAAGTGACACAAACCTGAACATCAACGGCATCATAGGGAAATTAATACTACAGCAAATGCTAAGAAGCACGGGCCGCCCGGTAAGACCGGCTGAAGCCATGATATCTCACCACCTCAAGCTCCAAGAAACCCGTTTATGCCTAGTTTGGTGAATTACCATGACGGCCAAAGAGGGCGCCTGGAACGACACGAACCTCCTGTGATTAGTTGTCACAGGTACTTGTCTTACAAGGACCGAGAGGGGGTTCCCGGTGTGTGTAAATAAATGCTTTTGGAACTAACCCCTGGTTGTAGTCAGAGAAATGGCCCATTACCCTGTCTCCATGATCTGCCCGGTCCATTTCAATTTGGACCCTCAAAACCATTTCTGGTCAGGTCATCGGAGATCTACACAAACATACGACAAAGGGAAACACAATAATTTCAGCTCTATAATGACTCAGCAACCCAGAAAAATACAACTAACAGGTTTCAGGCCTCCTTGGAAGAGTCTCTACCAAAGATACCACACTTGATCCAATCCATCACAACAAGACATCTGTTTCTGAAAGACAAGCACATTGAAACGTATGAAACCTTCCAGAACAGAAAGGTGAAAGAACCAGCAAGGGACAGGTTAGTCCAGTTACCCCATGAGAGGTCAGCAATAGCACGCTCAGAACCAATGTAGGCCAAGGCACCCAAGTAGGTATATTCAAATGGGGCAAAATTGGCCAATTTGTCAATCTTGGAGATGATCTTGGTCTTTTCACCAGATTCCGTAGCCTTGTTCAAATCATAACGGAGAGACTCTATAGAGGCCAAGTTTTTCAGCAATTTGGCAAGATAGATACCTTCTTGGTATGCGACTTGGGCAGTTGGTGCAAACTTCTTAGACAATGTACAATCACCAAGGGCAAAGATGGAATCATCACCAATGACTTTCAAGTAGTCCTCATCGATCAGTAGCCCACGGTTAACAAAAGTTTGACCTTTCAGTTTCTTAGCCAGGTTCTGGGTGACTTCACGAGCACCGTTACCGGTGGCCCAGACAAGCATACCATATGGGATCTCTTCAATCTCAGTGGAACCGTCATCCTTCTTGATAGCAGCGGTAATGACCTTGTTGTCAACCTTCTTAACCATGGTCTTCAATCTAAGGGCGATCTTCTCCTCTTCAAACGTATCTTGCGCATACTTGATCAAATCCTTGTTGAACATATTCAAGATGTTTGGTAATGCCTCAACCAAAGTGACATTGATCTCTTCAGCGACACCTGGGTACCATTTAACCAAATCTTGATCAACGAAATCTTGCAATTCACCAGCGAACTCAACACCAGTTGGACCACCACCAACAACTACGAATGACAACAATCTCTGTCTTTCAGAGTCACCCTTTGGCAAAGCGGCAGCCAATTCAATGTTGTGCAACACCTTTTGTCTAATCTCTTGAGAATCTGGCACTTCTTTCAAAAAAGAGGCATGTTCATAAACACCTGGAATACCAAATGTGTTAGGCTTAGCACCGACAGCCATAACCAAATAGTCATACGAGATGTCTTGGGCCACGCCGTCGTTAGATTTGATAGTCACAGTCTTGTTCTTTGGGTCAACATCTGTGGCCTCGGCCTCATGATAAATCACCTCAACAGGGAGCCTTCTGCAGATCGATCTGATTGGCTCGATGATGGATCTGAGGTCGATGGTACCAGTTGGAGCAGAAGGCAACAATGGTGTGAAGAGGAAGTAGTTTCTTGGAGAGACAACGACAACGTTGTACAAGTTTGAATCGATGTTCTTCAGCAAGGTAACAGCTCCCCAACCTGAGCCCAGGACGACAATCGTCTTCTTTGGAGCACCGTTTGGCAAAGTAGCAGATTGTGGTTTCTGTGGAGCAGGGTTAGACTCTTCATAGATCTGATAGGAGACGTATGCAGTTGCTAAGAGAGTTGAGATCCAGGTTGCTCTCCACGCTGTCTTACCCACTCTTCTGATGAGGGATGGCTTGACTGGAGGGATAGACTTTGGGGTCTGTGGAGCAGAAGCCTGGAAAGCTCTTGCGGATGAGGACAAAAACCTCTTTGAGACTCTTGAGAACATGGTGTATGGAATATTGATCAGAGAAGAATATGGAGAGAGATATGCTCTAACTCTGGGGGTCAATTGGAACCGACTGTGTGGTCAAGTTATATAAACGTTCAATGAACAATTTAACGTGTTCACCAGAGCAATCTGGTAAAGTTTCAGAGGAAAAGAAAACATGGCAAAGTTTCATCTCTTGTGTGTGTGTCATCGGGGGCCCTGTTGGCTGTAACGAAAAAAAAATTGTGATACGCCACGGCGAGAGGGGGTTGGGAGACCTCTAAAACTTGGGCTGGATTTCCCAGTGTTTTGTAATTTTTAGTTTTACAAATAAGCTTGGTATTTCAATGCTTAGATGCCGTTACTCTAATATCTATGAACTATTCAAATGCCTTTTATAACGGCCTTTTTTGGGCGAGATTGTGCTTCAGGATTAGAGGGGATTGCGATGCCCGTTAGCTCTCTCGTATCGGAAAAACTCTGGATCAAACAGGAATTAACGGCCCCAGTACAATTATGTTACCGCGGCGCCATGTATGCGCAAAATACTACTATATTACTGGTCAATGGACATCCCCACGCCGGTGGATGACTTCCCAACTCATGCGGAATCCTCTGACCCAATAGAGAACACCACCGCCATCAGTTGATGGTTTGAAGAAAAAAAGAAAGTCCGCTTCGAGGTGCAGGGCGCGCGGGTTCCCGCTTACGGTTCGCGAAAGTCGCTGAAGTGAGTGGTGATCTTGGGTGGTGATGGTGTTGGCTATCGTGGAATATATGGCACTGGGTTGAATAGACTTGTCACTTTGTATCTCAACAAAGTAATATTAAGGGTATTCTTCTGCAATGAGTGTTGATATCTGCTTGTCGTCTCCCTCCAGAACCCTCTACCAAAGAGCAAGCATCCCGTCCCATAGTAATAACAACAACCTCGTCTCCTTCTGTTAGCATCGAAAGGACGAAATTTTTGTTTTTCGAGTCGCGAATTTTAACTCCGAAGTTCTCGGAGATAAAGTTTAAACTTGCAAGACAAATTTCGAGAAGCTTCCAAAAATTCGCGGTGGGCCACAAAGTCCACGTTGAACAGCTTTCACAAGACACTGACATCTATAAACTACCCAATAAACAAGTCAGGTTTCTCCAAATGTCAGACATCGAACTCGACCCACCAGAGCCAAACCTCAAGTCCGTCATCTCCCACGACTCACTCAAATGGATCTTTGTCGGTGGTAAAGGTGGTGTGGGTAAGACCACCTCGTCTTCGTCCATATCTATCCAGTTAGCCTTGAACAACCCTTCCAAACAATACCTCTTGATCTCCACAGACCCTGCTCATAATCTTTCAGATGCATTTGGTGAGAAGTTCAACAAGGATGCCAGAAAGGTCTCAGGGATGGAAAACTTATCATGTATGGAGATTGATCCTTCTTCTACTCTTCAAGACCTAAGTGCCGACTTCGGTGAGTCCTCGAATGATCCAATGAAAGGTATGATGGCTGAATTGACCTCAAGCATTCCAGGTATCGACGAAGCGCTCTCGTTCATGGAAGTTATAAAGCATATCAAGAACCAGAACAAGGCTGAAGAAGGTCAGATAACTTATGACACCATCATCTTTGATACGGCTCCAACAGGACATACACTCAGATTCCTTCAATTGCCACAGACTTTTTCCAAGCTATTGGCCAAATTTGACGAAATGGCGGGTAGATTCGGTGGTTTGCTCGGATCGGTTGGTGGTATCGATACCAATAGTATGATGACCAAGATGGCTGAGTTGAAAGAGTTGACTAAATTGATCAACGAACAGTTCACAGACCCAGAGATCACCACATTTATTGTTGTGTGTATCGCTGAATTTCTTTCGCTTTATGAATCTGAAAGATTGATTCAAGAGTTGAACTCTTACGGTATCGATGTCAACTCCATCATTGTGAACCAGTTGCTCTTCACACAAGAACAAGACCCATGTAAGAGATGTCAAGCAAGATCCAAAATGCAAAATAAGTACTTGAGTGAGATGGATGAGTTATACGAGGACTTCCATTTGGTTAAGGTGCCTTTGGTTAATACAGAAGTTAGAGGCTTGGAGAAGTTGAAGAAATTCTCCAAGTTCTTGTTAGAACCTTATGTCCCTGGGAATTCTGTGGACCTTGATTAATAATTTGTAAAATCTTAATAACTTATGGCATTCTTTATTTTGTCTTTTGTTAATTCTTCGTATTCTGTCCCCAACATATGATGATGGCACTGCGCTATCCGAAATTCTCGGGTTCATGTTCGATCAAGATCGAATACCCACGACTTTAGCCTCTAACATTTGGAGCCAACTGCAATCTCCACGCAATGCTGATTACGGAGGGATATCACGATGTGCACACCTCATACGGCACAACTCTTCGTCTATATACTTATCATCCAAAGATTCCAGGGTACCCAAATGCCAAATTCCCAGGTGTCCTTGTTTACTCTGAAATTTATCAAGTCACTGGTCCGGTGGCTCGTTTCGCTAAGAAGATAGCAAGTGAAGGCTATATCGTCGTGGCACCAAGTATTTATCACAATTTCGAAGGGCCAGAACCATTGGCTTATGATGTGGAGGGAACAGATAAGGGAAATCTGTACAAGATTGAGAAGCCATTGGAGAGTTATGATGAAGATAATAAGCTATCCATTGACTATCTGTTTTCCTTAAAAACATTCTCTGGGAAACTTGGTGCTACGGGTATGTGCCTCGGTGGCCATTTGGCATTTAGAGCTGTCTACGATAAGAGGATCTCAAGTGCTGTGTGCTTCTTCCCAACTGATATTCATAACCATGCCTTAGGGAAAGGTGAAGCCGATGACTCATTGTCTAATTCGAAACAATTGGCAAGAAAGGATGCAGAAATCGTATTGATCTTTGGTACTTTGGATAATCATGTCCCTCCGGAGGGGAGAGACTTGATTAGAAAGACTCTGAGAGACAACGGTGTCAATTTTACCTTTATGGAATTGAACGATGCCCAACACGCCTTTGTAAGAGATGAATCTAGTAAGGGAAGATATGATAGTGCTATTACTTCAGCTTGCTTTGGATTCTTGTTTGAATTGTTCAATAGAAGATTGAGAACAGATTTAGGTGAGAATGATGGCAAGGACGCTGAAGTGGAGGATGTGTGTTGAACCTACAAATCAATGATCATATCTCATTATCGATTGACTAACCCCAGACTAATTTTTTAAATTTATACTCCATCATCGTGATCATATTTGTAGATGCCTCCTTCTCAGTCATGATATCTTTGCTTTCCAACGCTGACGAATGACAAGTCTTAGAGATCAGATTAATGATGTACTTCACTTTTGAGTACTCCATATCATGTGGAAACTTCACTGTGATGAACTTTGATGTAGGATCAACAGATTCCGTGGCCTCGAATACAGGCATCGTCTTCACTGGAAGGATAAATTTCAATCCAATGTTCTTCCTTGGGTTCTTGGAGAGAGCATTATGAGCAGAAAGGATATAAGTACCATACTCAAGACCTTTGACATCATCGACTGGGATCATTAAAGATCTTGTGATCACCCCAGCCTTCTCATCAAATTGGATCAAATAGATGATCTTATTTGTCAAGAACATGGATATGAGAGCCAATTCACCATTCGTCTTTAGAGCATCATACTCTAGTGGACTACTGAACCCAGACCATGAACCGACAACGATCAGATCATCCGGAATCTCTAATTGTTCCAAGATTCTCTCCAATTGGAAATTTTTCTTATTGAGGTCCTCTATGACTTGATTTGGATCCAAGACATTCAATGTGGATTCAAATTCCTCAAAAACATCTTCGTTAGAATGTCCAAGGAGATAGTTAATAAAGCATTGTTTGAAATAATCGCTTATATAACCAGAATAGTATCGAGACATCGTTAAGAATGCGTCATTCAATAGACCTTTATAGTTTCTCTTGGAAGTTCTAGTGTAATCACCTTTCAATGCATCTGTGGAAGCGTACTGTCTTGAGATATAGTCACCATTATCCGCCCAAAGGTTGTTAAACTGCTTCTGAAACTCCTTTTGGGTCTGAAGGTTGTACCGTGCAAGGATATGACCTCGTAATAACATCTCTGATAGGAATTTCTGAACCAAGTTGGTTCTATCTAGACAGTCCACACAATTGATCCTGAAAATCCCTATTTGCCGCGAGCCATTGATGGAGTCAAACCATCCAGATTGTATCAATCTGTCCTGCACAGAAGAATCGTCACCGTTCTGTAACACACTATCTAAGAGGTGTACGATATTGTCAAATTTCATCTTCTTGCAGACCTCATGGAAATCGAACCAACAGAATTTCACGCCATACTCCTCACATAATCTCTCATATGCATCACCGACAACGACTTCCTTCTTGGATCTCTCGACTAGTGAAACACAAGAGACGCTGTTGAAGCTGTTTTTCAAGTTATCAAAATGTTGTTGGAATGGAACATGACACTTTTCGATAGGTCTTGTCAAATAAGGAACAGGTTTTAGATTTGCTGGATTCTGCTGAAAGAAGATTGGGATAGACCCTCTGATGATATCAAATTTTGCAAACAACGGAGCGCCATTTTGTATGTCATCCACAATGACAATTTGAGAAGTTAAGACAAAGTTTGCGACATCACCATTATCATCAATACCACGCCTGAGATATCTCGAGCCTGCTCTATGTGTTGATCTCTTCGAAATGAGTAGTATCTGGCCTTGTTTCTTCTCTTCACCTTGTAGAACTGTAAATTGGATTGAACCAGCGAAGCCCTGAATTATAGGTATGAAGAAATGCCTCGAGAAGCCTTTTGTGATGTTCGCATTAAAGCAGAATGCGTTGCGACGTTCATCTGGATATTTCACTGCAATCTCACCATCTTGATAGTTAAGATCCTTGGTGATATCCAATTCGTTTGAATAGAAAAAGTCGCCAGAATTGAAGAACAATTTCAATTGTCTCTCAATTTTTCGTAGCATACTTGGACTGACATGGCTCTTGAGACCCATGTCTTGTAATTGTTGTAATTTAGACTTCTCAAAAAACTTTACGAAACTTGATTCCTTTGGGTCGGGTGGAAGACCTCTAATGGTGATAGATCTCTTGAGCTTAAACGAGCTCAGATTGTTTTCCTCTATTTCATCTGACTTCACAGATTCTTCGTCGGTATCAAAGAGAATGTTGCTAACCTTCTTCGTAGACAGTGATAATGAGGGGGTTGACCTTAGATCATTAGCATAGACACCAAGCTTACTGAAGAAGAAATCCTTTCCCTTGTTGATATGATCATTAATAGCATTTGTGACATGACCTGATTCTTGAATCTCGTGGGTCTCTATCTTCTCTAGAGAATTATCCACTTTAAAGAGCGTCTTAGCCAACTCATACTTGAGGGGTATCACCAAACTCTCAATGATATTCCATACCGTTACATCCTTATGCTCAAATACAGGCTTCTGTGTCTGTATCACCACCAAATACCCAGGACCAATCTCAACAGCACCTATGAGCCCAAGAGCCCTGATCGTTCCTTGACACTCGCTATCGGACACCTTATCAGCCAACTTCAAAGTGTCAAAAGAGAGGAAAGCACTACCGCCATCCTGTTCCAACGAGAGCCCAGCCTTGTGGAGTCCAATACTCAAGTAGTGCTCGTACTCCTGTGAGTCTCTAGAGTTGATGGAGCCTCCTTGCATTGTTGCACTCTATGCTGCTGTGTGTGATTTGAAGTTTAAACGAGTAAACGAAACGAGACGGAAAAAGTTGGCTTTTTTTGAAAAGAAAACAGAGCTCATCGGCACCCCCTGGAGACGAGGTCTGGCCAATTGCAGGGCTTATTGGTATATGCCCTGGTCTATTGGTACTTCACACGTTAGAAGAAATCTTTAGAAGACTTCAATATTTTCGAGTGCACTCTTATCCGTATGAGTCAGTGCCAGGGAATAACTAAACAGGGCCAAAGATGCAGGATCAAGACCAAGGGACAGTATTGCCAATACCACGGATCGTTCAGGCCCCTTACACAATCTAGGGATCTCGCCGATAGAGGATTCATCTATGTCTACACCTTAACTCATCTTCTGGACTCATCTCCAAAGAAGAAAGAATGGCTGCAGATCCAAACCAAAGGATCGAATATATTCGAGACGTTCAATCCTAAGAAACACATCTTGGTCAAAATAGGGATGACCAGAGGCTCGGTGGAAAAGAGATTAAAGCAATGGGAGGCACAATGCTCTCACAAGATCACAGTCATGGACCCATATCAGAGACGAAAGAAGTCATTAGTCTCAATCTTCCAGTGCCTCACTATCACTGATGACTACCAGTACTACATTCCTGAACAACATGGGTTCCAATGCTCCAATAAACTGTTTGAAGTCGAGCAATCGATCCATAAACTGGTAGCGGATCAGTATGGAAGAGGTGATGTCTATTGCCATGGATGCAAGGAGCAAGGACACGGATTGCACGTTGAATGGTTCAAAGTTTCAAGAAGTGATCTTCAGAGTATATTTACACTTATTAATAACACTATAGGGCGGTACACATCAAATTAATACCTTGGAGCTGGTTCATTTGTTGCTATAGTCATCTCAAGACAACGGAGCATTAACTCTCACTGCATGATGTTTAGGACTGTGAACTGTCAAACGAGGCATTCTCGAAATACCACTTGTGAGGGTTTCCAGCTCTGCATTTTTCAATGTCCATGATTGGATGGGAGAAGTTACCGTTGCTGGACATGGTCTGCATTGCGATAAGGGATGGGACGTACATGTGCAAGAGGCCATGTACGTATTTAGATAGTCTGATGTATGGCCATTGAAAATAGTTTTAAGAAATCTTCCGTAATATCTTCTGAGAACTTCACAACGCAAATGACCCCAAAAAGTTTGTTGAATTCCAGATCTCCAAAGGTGCCCCGGAGGCTGGAGCCTCTGCAACGTTTAGAAGGGCAATCAGAGTGATCGACAATGGAAAACCAGCGCTACATGGAAAGCACTGCTATACTTCTCTCTGATCAAAAATGCACCTACGTTTAGTTATCCATACAGCTTGGTGTCATCAACATGAGTCTCTAAAGAAAGAAAGCTACGACGCCTACTGTATCAAACCGCAAGGATGTATCGTCAGAGAGCGAGGATGGGATCGTAAAAATAGAAGGTTTTGATTCTAATCAGCAGAAATCGGCATAAAGATCGAGATCTGTGAGACCTGCACTGCAAATGGTAGGAGACTTATTCGTGAACAGACCATTGGACCATTCGCCTTGAAAATTGATAAGTTCGATAACTGTCTTTCGAAGTACACTCAATACTCGTCGATATCTAGTAAGCATTCTCCTAATAGATGTTTCTTTGACCTTCTTGAACTTTTTGCGATACATCGTGATGGGTGCAGCAGCATTCCCGTACCTGGAGTATCAGATTACTTCTTCTCCGCAATTCTTCGACTCAAACAATGTTCTGTCAAATAATTCAACTATTTCATCATATTTAAAATTTGAATGCGCTAATAAAGCATTCACCTTCAATTTGAAGAATCAACTTATGCTTCATGCAGGGGTTAGGTCCATCGAAAATATGGCACAACTGGCTCATAGGCAGCAAATTATTGAATACTGTGCAATCAATCATTGATCATTTCGCACTCTAAGTCTCTGTTGAAATGTTCTAAATTCTAATTACATGCAAATTCCCAAAAGATGCCAGGAAACAACCAACTACTAAACATAGTCAACGCAAGAAGTATGCTGAACCTCAGAGTCTTCTCAGTCAATACTAGAAACTAGAAACAGTGATTGATCAATGATGAGAAGGGCCATGGAAGAAAGATGAAGGTCGCAGGTTGATATGCAAGGTCCTAAAAGACTTATGTGAAATTCACAAGCGAATCATTAAACAGGAAATACCAACAGCTACACCAGAGGATATTATGAAGAACAGGGTTCTTCTTTATTTATTAAGTTTATGCTAATTAGTGATTTCCAAAGCACAAACAGGGCCTAAGGCCTAACTCCAAGCAATAGTATATAGAGGAATAGAATTGAGAACTGTATTAATTCAGAAAGCTCTATTGAATTCGCAATTTGCGATGCTTGATTGGATTATTGCATATACTTTGCCCCGGAAGTGATATATTCACGTGACCAGCATTCTACGGATTTCCGCTTTGGGCGTTTTGGCGTGCAACTTTTTTTTTTCATCAAAAAGTTCAGAAACTCCAACAACGAAGAGAAACCACAAAAGACGTTAGAGTGAAATCAGGGCACTATGAGACCTTTGTTGCTCAAGGGACACGAGCGTTCTCTCACGCAAGTGAAATATAACAGGGAGGGTGATTTGATCTTCACAGTGGCGAAGGATAAGGTTGCTAGTGTGTGGTTTTCCAATAACGGTGAAAGATTGGGTACTTTTAATGGTCATGGTGGTACGATTTGGTCCATTGACGTTGATTCACAATCCGAGTTCTGTCTTACCGGTTCTGCAGACTTCAGTATGAAGCTGTGGAGAGTTGCCACTGGTGAGTGTCTCTTCACCTATGCTATGGATACATCTGTGAGAAGAGTTGAGTTCGATCAATCTGACAACAAGATCCTCGCTGTCACTGATAAAGTCATGGGTTTCCCAGGTTCTATTCTCATCTACAATCTCAATCGTGAAACCCCAACCCAGCAGAATGATACACCAATACTAAAGATTGACACCAGAGAGGACTTTGAAAAGGTTTCTGTTGCTGGGTTCAGTTATTTGGGTAAGTACATCATTGCTGGTCATCAAGACGGTACCATTTCTAAATACGATGCCCATACTGGTGAGTTCCTTGATTCTGCTAAGGTGCATGAAGGTTTGATCACAGATTTACAATTCTCTGAGGACAGAACTTACTTCATCACTTCTTCTAAGGATAAGAGCGCCACTATCCTTGATGTCGACAACCTAGAATCATTGAAAAGATTCGAAGCTGATGCTCCAATGAACACTGCTGCCCTTACACCAGTGAAGAACTTTGTCGTGCTTGGTGGAGGTCAAGAAGCTAGAGATGTTACCACTACTGCTGCTTCTCAGGGTAAGTTTGAAGCTAGATTCTACCATAAGATCTTTGAAGATGAGATTGGTAGAGTGAAAGGTCATTTCGGCCCTCTTAACTACATTGCTATTCATCCAAATGGTTCAGGGTATGCATCTGGTGGTGAGGATGGTTACGTTCGTGTTCACACTTTTGAAAAGTCATACTTTGATTTCAAGTATGACGTTGAGATCACCGCTGAGGCAAAGGCTCATAGCGAAGAATAGACAAGATTTGGCAAAGAATGTATAGTACAAAGAGGCATAGTTTTTTCTGGATATGATTATAGTGTAAGGTCTATATAGCATATTAGGCTGCATTTATTTAGTTTCGTCTCAACGTTGGCTTCGTACGCATCTTTAATTCGTGGTGTAATGGCACCCCTAGAACACCCACAGTGGCTAGTATGTGCTTAAGCTCTACCCGCAGTAGCTTTTTTAGCATCAGCTACATGATTGTTAATGCCTTGTCAGACTACAAGAAAGAAATCCATAGACTACTCACCTTCAGCTTGCTTCTTTCTCATGATCTCAGCCTGGGCCTCGAGTCTCTTTTTTGGGTCACCCTCCAGTTTGTTCTTCCCAGCCTGTTGCTTCTTCAGGTTCTTCTCTCTTGCCTTCTCTCTCTGGTTACCTCTGGACATCGTTTTGGTGCTGGTCTCTGTGGTTGAAAATGCAGAAATGCCAACGTTGTGTTCTTTCATAGTTGGAAATTTTTAGCCTAACGTCAATTTTCTTCAGGGGCTGCGTAACGACGGAATGGATAGATTTGGCCAACACGCATTGAACTTGTGTTTGATCAGTGGTATCAAAGTTTTAGAATCCAGCGATGAGTGAATTGACTGAAGAAGAATTGAAGCAGCAGAGGTTGGAAGCTGGTAGAAAGAAAGTATGTGACTCTTCTATAAAGGTCTTTTGATCCAAGCTAACTATCCATCCCAGTTCGAGGAGTTGAAGAAGAAGAACAAGAAGAAGAAGTCTAAGAAGAAGACCGAAGATGTGGATGAAGGCAAGGACGCTGATGAGACTGCGATCTCTGATAAAATAGATCAGCTATCTGTGGAAAACACTGAAGCTCTGGAAGATACTGAAGCTGAAGAGACTCATCAGCCTCTGTCTGAGGAGACAACTGAAGCCCCAGAGGAAGTTAAGGAGGCTGTTGAAGAGGCTGTTGAAGAGGCTTCTAAGAAGGAAGATTTTGTGAACGAATCTGAGGCAGTGGAAGAGAATGAACCTGTGGAAAAAGCAAATGAGAAACCGGAAACTGTGGAGGCTGAAGTTCAACAAGAGGAGTCCGCGAAGGGTGAGATAATTGAAGAATCAGATGCAGGGGAGGAGACATCTCCTGTGGAGGAACCTGTCAAAGTCGAAGAGTCTATGGTTGAGGAACCTGCGGAAGAAGTCAGGAAGCCTGCAGAGGAGACCAACCAAGGTGGACCAGATGTACTAGACCTCTTTGAAAACTCAGGTCCATCATTCATGGAATCACTTCAACAGGCTAAGTTGGACGATGAATTAACACAATTGAAAGATCACAATCAAAAACTCACAAGTGAGAACTCTTCTTTAGAACAACAGCTTGAAGACTTGAAAAAAGAGAACAAATGTTTGAAATTGGCCAAGATGGATCATTTGGACCAAATTGAGACCCTTCAAGAAAAGATCAAAGACTTGGAATCCAAGCTCTCAAAGGCTAAAGTTGACAGCTCAGCAGCACAAAGCGCATACGACCAAGATGATAACTTGTCCTTATCACCATCTCCGCCATACCAACGTCCACAAATCGCGACCTCATTCAGTCAGTTCAACTTGAACAAGAACGATAGTTCCTTGAGTCTCGCGGAGTTGAAAGCAAGATTTAACAAATGGAAAGGTTGGAATATAGACATGAGTTCCTGGAGAAGCATCGGGACTGGACCAGTGGTGGAACTATGAGGATCTACTTCTATATTACAAACACTTTTCTCTTTATTTTTGATTGTATGTACAGGATACTCCTTAGCCTCTGTTCTTTTTGATTAGATGACGCGGCATAATACTTCACCAGCCTTATGATGGGCAGCAGCTTCAGCAAGTTCCAACACTTCTCCATCGCTACATCTCACAAGGACGAGCTCTGATGGCTGGATAGGTCTGATCTGTCTCACAGCCTTACCGTTGGACAATTCTCTAATCTGTTCTGCATTCAACTTTACTCTGCAACTTGGTTTAGACACCAATTGGAATTTGGAGATCACAGACTTAGAGTCTCTATACTTCAAGCCTAGCCAAAGTCTTCTGGTGGCGATGTTATCTGGGGTAACTTCCACAGGTGTCACATCTGGTCCATGGATAGAACCACGCTGTATCGAGCTGACAAAACCCTGCTTGTAAAGATGGGACGCCACCTGGAGGTGCAACCTCGTGTATGGAATAGCAGTGGTGCTCAGATGAACTCTTGTGACGTTCTGCAAGTGCGCAGCGACATTGGCCAGCTTTACAAGAGACATTTCTGTGTGTGCTCTTCGTTGTTCTTTTTATGTCTTGAATGTTGAAGTTCGCTTCGGGGAAAGAAATTTTCCAAAAGCCCGCGAAAGACAATTTTGTGGGCCGTTCTTTGTTGAAATCGAGTGGACCGAAAGCGATACCAGAAACGAACGATGTTTGCAATCAAACCAGCTGTCCCTCGTGTAAGCATTTTGAGATCTATTAGGAGAACTGAAGCGTCCAATTTTGTACGTTTTCAAGCGAGATCATATGGATCAGAACAAAAGAAGGAGAAGACCATCAATCTCAAAGGTTTTATCACTGTGGGTATATTTGCATCCATTATACTTACACAAGTTGTCGATGCAGTTCAGAAGGAAAAGCCACTTCCAAGATCCATGAGTGAAGCAGAATACTACAGACAACAGCAGAGATTGAAGCGTAAAGTATCACTATTCACCGATGAGCAGAAACAAGTCTACTTCCTTAAGGGAATGGTATCACCAGATATCCAATTGGATGGTGTCACTGTGATAGATCCAAAGAAATTGGTTGAAGATGAGAAGAAGGATGAGTCTTCTAAGTACTATGCACTGTTGAACGATACGGATCAAATCCCAAGAGGTCTTATCGTGGATCTCATCTCCAAGTACTTGGGTTCTCAACCTGATGGAAAATTCCTCGTGTTGAACTATCCAACAGATATCAAAGAATCTACTCAGTTCGAAGATAAAGTTGTCACCATTAAGAAGCTCATTGCATTAAAACAGGATGCTGTTGATGACGTGGTAAAGTACTACAAGACTGTTGATAAAGTTGGAGAGATCGACTCCCTGGATGAGATTAAGCAGATCGTCCAGTGAGATATGTACATAGAACATCATGTTAATATTGTTTATAGGAATTTAACTCTTTGTACTCCCAAACTCTCCAAACCCCATCATCTTTGATATTTCATTCTGTGGCTGTTCTGTTAGCGATTTCTGGTTCTGTTGTCTCTTCATCTTTGTCTGTTCCTGCTTCTCCCTGTGCTTGTCAATATCCTTCTGTATGTCAATCATCTTGTCACCCTCATTCTCCTGTTCATACTTCTTCTTTACCAGCTGCTCATACATCCTTTTAACCTCCTCCAGTGTGGCAGGTTCCACCTTCTTCTCACCACTGTTGGCCATATGCTGTGGACTGTTCAGATGGTCAACAAACTTCAAATTATCCTTGAATCGTAGATCACATAGTGAGCATCTAAACCCCTGCCCTTCACCTCTCATTCCACCCACTTGGCCCGTGATAACTTGTCGCTTGTTCAAATTGGCCTCAAAGTTCAGCTGTTCCCTCGACATGGGTTTCTTCTTCTCCACGACGGGCTGTTGTGGATCCCGCTGCTTCTTCTTTCTCTCGAGAGCCACACGCTCATACTCTTCTCTGTCCCATGTTCTTCTTCCGAATGATCCCTTCTCTGCCATTCTTTGTTGTTCTATCGCTATCCAGAAAGCGTTGATATCCACTTTTCTGGAAGTTTTGACGCAAAAGTTCGAACTTCGAAAAGGTCAACAAAAGACAGCATCCACATAGACACGCACTAGATGAAGCAGGATCTGCTATCTATGATCTCCAAAAGTAAGCCAGGACAACCTCTGAGACTGGGCTCCAATGCATTGTCAAAACTACAGAGCTCTACGCCCGCCACATCCTTCTCCCAGACACATAATATCACCATCGAGGGTGAGTATCTCATCAAGATCCATCCAAAATCTAAGCCTGAGCTTACGTCTATGACACCAATCACTGCATTTGACCTCGATGGAACACTCATAAACACAAAATCTGGGTCTAAATTCTCCAGGGGACCAAATGATTGGAAATGGTTCAACGATAAAGTTGTCCCATCATTACGTCTGATTGAGACCCCAATTGTGATATTCACAAACCAGGGTGCCGTCATTGCACAAAAGACATCCAGATCTTATATCAGCTTCACCACAAAGGTCAAACAAATCCTCGATGAGATGGATAAACTAGGCCTTGATGTGAATAGAGTATGGGTGTGTGCGAGTCCAAAGAAAAGCTCCAAATATAAGGGTTCTAACGCTGGCAAGTTCATGAAGATGAGAAAGCCAGATATTGGGATGTTTGAAGGTTTCAGTACAGAAGTTGTACAAGTTGACAAAGAACAAAGTGTTTATGTTGGTGATGCAGCTGGTCGCAAAGGTGATTTTAGCGACAGCGATAAACAGTTTGCAATCAACTGTGGAATGAAATTCCAAACTCCCGAAGAATTTTTCGCATGATTAGGCTTTTAATGGATCAATATAAATCCATAAACTACCACCTTCTCTGTTCTGTATGCATTACATTACCATTTTTTATAAACCCCTTGTCATTAGAAACATATCAAGAAATTTAGTCGTCTTGAATGATAGTACCCTTCTCAGAGACGTAGATACCATCCAAGAACTTTCTGATATCCTTGTTTCTGACACGACAGATTTGTTGGACATCAGCACAGGTTTGGGAAACATCCTCAACAGAGTTACCAGAAAGGACAATCTCATCCTTCTGGTTGGTGGAGAACTCAACCTCAACACCCTCTCTAACCTTGACCAATCTAACTTGCTTGTCACCCAAGAAGTTTCTGATCTCGATGAACTTCTCGCCATCCTTGTCAACAGTGTTAACGTTGATTGGGAAATGCGCATAGACGTATCTCATCTTGTACTTGTAACCCTTGGTAACACCGGTGATCAAGTTGGCAATCAAAGACTTGACGGTTCTCAAAGCAGCAACGTGCTTTCTGTCACCGTTGTGAACAGTGATCTTGATTTCTTGAGCAGAGACCTTGGTGAAAGTAACATCAATATGTCTCAAGTTCTTGGTCAAGGTACCTCTTGGACCAGTAACGGTAACGTTTCTGGCATTGATTTGGACGGTAACACCCTCTGGGATAGCCAAAGATTGATCAGTTCTGATGTACTTCATTGTTTGTCTAATCTGAACCTCCTCTGTGCGCCCGTCATTGTGTTGATGTTTGGCTTCTTTTAATTTTTCACCCACCGCGGGCGCCCCGCGATTGTTACATCCATGCACCACGAACACTAAATAAAACTTCCTGTCACTTCTGAGAAAGCCCTGATTAAGGTCACATGATTTGGACATCAACCCCTGTAAAATGACACATTCTCTGGCTCTCTTCAGTTATGCTCATCAATCATCTTCTGAAGCTTACCAAAGATCTTATCACGGTGCTTAGCCAACTCATCATCTTCTTCACCTGGGAAGAAGCTCTGACGAGGATAGTCTTCATCGTCATAGTCACCATCCATGAGATCATCCTCTTCGTCTTTTTCGTCTTCAAGCTCTTGGTTCAACGTAGCGAGGAAATCCGTTCCACCAGTTGATGCCGGGCCATAAAACTCCTCATATAAGTTTTCAAACCCGTCTTGTGTTCTTGGAGATCTTGCAGCTGCCTCCTTATGCAAAGATTCCGTCAACTTCTCCAGTTCCCCATCTGATCCGTCCTCATCAGCTGTATGGTCATCTTCGTCCTCTGGATAATCATTCTTATAGAAATCCTCAGCATTGGAGTCTTCGTCGTCAGAAACATGTTTATCAGACTCTTCTTCTAGCTCATCGTCATAATCCTCTTCGAATTTACTGTTAGATTGTTAGTATCGTGCTCATCATTAGATGGATGATTACGTACATGTAACCAACCCTATCCTTTTCCCATGATTCAGCCACAGCTTTATCTCTATAGTATACGTCATAGACATAATCAAGATCGATGCTCTCGTTCTGAGGCAACGCATTTGGTGCATTTCTGTGCTTTTTCCTCTTCAACGTTTTCTTTTGTGGTGGACCCATGGACAGAATTGAATCAAGCATATCGTTGAACTCTGGCGGTAATTCCTCAGTAGATTGTTCCTTTGGAATCACATATGTATAATCTTTGTCCTAATTGATGTTAGCCAGAGCGCTTTCAGGAGATGAAGTGTTATAACATACGTTCTTATGGCTCGACTCTTGTAAAAGCGGGAGCATTGCCTCACCATCTGTGGGCAATTGAACAATATCATTGTCCGTTCGTTTTAACTTGAACACTAATTATCGTTAGTTATGCATGACCAGTATATAAAGCAAACGGAAATTCCACATACCATATGCCTCATCTTTGATTCTCTTATTTCTCGGGGCCTCAAGAACTGAAGGTAGTTAGTACTCCTTGATCTATTGATCTTTTATCCTAAACTCCACATACTCAACGCCTGGAGGGAGTCCTGGTTTCGTTTCCTCTTGATTCTAACAATATCAGGTAGTTGTCTGGCCATGGTTTCTCTAATTGCTCCCGTCTTCTTCTTTCTGGTTGTTTTGACATCTTTTGAAGTTTGGTACATTTTCTCGAGAGGGGGTGGGGATCTCATTGCCATGGCAACATGAGAAACTGGTAAGGTTCTGACACAAAAACGAGTTCTACGATAACAAAATCCATGAAAGAACGCATCGTTGAATTGTTATTTAAAGTGATACACCACAGGCCCAATGTACTTCAAGGCTTTTCTGAAGATCCAAATCAGAAAGCTGATTGTCAATGCAAATTGGGTATTTAATGGTTTTGGCGATGCTGTGTTCGGTACCATCTTAGAGAGACATAGGGACATTGTGTTGGTGACTGGTGGATGCTCAGGTCTTGGACATGAGATTGTTCGAGAGCTCAAGCTGAGAAGCTTACCCAAAGTCATCGTTTTTGATCTTCACATCCCCAAAGAAGAGGATAAGATCCCCGGTGTTTCGTACTATGCTTGTGATGTGAGTGATCTCAAAAGAATCCAAGAGTTGGAGGAAGAGATCAAGAAGGATTTTGGAATTGTTACTGTGGTTATAAATAATGCTGGTATCACTTCGAGCAAGACCTTGTTGGATTTATCCTTCCAAGAGGTTGAGACGATCATTGCGGTAAATTTGACTTCAAGTTTCTATATCAACAAGGTATTTCTTCCAAATATGATTCTGCTGAAGCGAGGTTATATAGTGACAATTGCGTCAGTGTTGGGTTATATGTCACCAGCAAGACTAAGTGAGTATCATTTTGACTTCCTTGTCTGGAGCAATGACTAACCATCTAGGTGCCTATGGAGCTGCCAAATCTGGTTTAATTGCACTTCATGAGTCTATGACGTATGAGTTGGGTCCGCCTTTAGGAAGTTCCACTGGTGTGAAGACATTATTAGTGTGTCCTGGTCAATTGAAAACATCCTTGTTCAAAGGAGTCAAAACTCCATCTTCCATCTTTGCGCCTGAATTGGAACCTTCATTCGTTGCACAGAAAATTGTTAGAGCAGTTGAATGTGGAAGGTGTGGTGAGATTCAATTTCCACTCTACGGACATTTTCTTCCATTGTTCCGGTCCTTACCATGGCCAGTGACACAAATTGCAAGGTTTGCAAGTGGTATGGATGAAGCCATGAAAAGTCATACCCCTCAAGGGTCAGAAGAAAGAGGATGACACACACCATATTGCTTCATTCTTCATCGAGGTAATTATTCGCGATCCATCTAAAGCCCCAAAAGTTGCCCTTTGAACCGCCCCAGAATGGTTCATTAAAGTCATTAGCAGCAATAATCTTACCCTTTATGAGAGCCAACGGTAAAGAGTTATAAGTTCTTGAGTCCAAAGAGTGGGCCAAGTTATCGCCAGTGACCCAAACATGTCCCTCTGGAACTTTGATAAACTTGTTAAAGTTTGCACTTGGGTCGTGTCTATCCTCCATACTGGGGTCCACCAATATGATATCACCAGGCATCCCTGTAATTCTCTTACACACTCTTTGATCAGGGTCCGTTGGCTTCAATGCTACGATGCAGTCACCATTCTGGACACCTCTCCCTTGTCTGTACTTCTTCAGCGAATGGACGAAATCACCATTGGCGGCTAATGTGGGTAGCATCGATTCACCTCTTGTCTCCGTGAACTCGTAGAAGTGCGATTGAAGAACATGGAGTGCGCATCCTCCGCGGACGACGTAGCTGAACACTCTCCATGTGAATCTGATGTTCTCGTGCATTGCTTTATGGGCCCCTTTTGGTGTACTCTCAGCAGTTTTATTGTTAGAATGAAAGTTTTCGTTCAATGGGAACCGGGCAAAAACTCCGAAAAGACGAAACATCAACATAGAAGAATATAGAAATCAAACAGAACAACCAGAAGAATGGCGAGATACGAACAGAGGCAGCTATTGGAACAGCTCATTGGTCGCGATGCCCTGATTAACACACCACGTCCACGTCGTGATTTTGGGATCCATGACCCGAAAGTGTGTAAGTTGTTCCTGATGGGCATCTGTCCCTACGACCTATTCAGCAGTACAAAACAGGAAATGGGCCGTTGCAATAAGATCCACATGGAGAAGCACAAATTGCAGTATGAGAAAGACGTGTCCCAGGGTAAAGAATTCCCTGAGTTTGAAGCAGAAGCTCTAAATGTGCTGAATAGGTTCGTTGTGGATTGTAATAGGAAGATCGAGGCAAGTTTGAAAAGATTGGAGCCTGCTCCTGAAGAAAGGTCCAGGATCAGTGAAGCTGCAAGAGACTTGGAAGTAGTGGAGGCAAGGATCAATATCATGGAGCGTGAATTAGAGAAATTGGTTGAGGTTGGCGAAGTGACAAAGGTTATTGAACAAGGTGTGAAATTACAGGAGATGAACGTCAAGAGAGAGTTCTATATTAAGAGACTTCGTGATATCACTGAGAATGCCGGACAGAGTCAACAGCAGAAGCTTCAAGTATGTGAGGTTTGTGGGGCGTATCTTTCAAGATTAGACAGTGATCGAAGATTGAGTGATCATTATTTGGGTAAGTTACATTTGTCATACGTGACGATGAGAAGCGTACTTAATGACTTGAAGAGAAAGCAGAAACGTTCATGAAATAACTTAATGAAGTAATGACATTGACTAAGACAGTAGATCTATGTTAAGTAGTACAGTATCTTAGTGAAGAAAGGAGCTCTTTTTCCTATAACAATTCTGATGACCTTCAAGAGCGTTTGGTGGGTATAATTTGTAGATACTTCAGCGGGAATTATAGATATATATAAAGTTTATTGAATTTTGGAAGACTCTCAGGATTTTTATTGGTTTTGTATAAATTAGACCATTTGGATTTCTCCTCATTTTCATTATTTTGCACAGAATCAAACTCGCGTAAATCTCCGATTTCTTTAAATATGCCTTATATTCAAGGCTGATAGCTTACAACGTACAATCTACTACTCCCTATGCTAGCTGAAAATAATCACATTAAGGAGAGATAGACCCCCCTTGCTGGCTCCTTGTCAGACACAAGTCTCGGTTTTCGAACAATCCTGAAGACGCGAAGAAATCCTTTAGATATCAGATACTGTAACCTCGATCGATGTGCGTGGTTAGTAGCCTCTCTCTGGATATTCTCAGTAAGCTATTGCTACACAAAAAATGGTAATAAGCCTTTAGGGTCGTCAAGTTTCTCCTCGATAGGCGCCTCTGGAAGGAGTTTTGATGTCGGGATCGTGGATTTGTTCTTACCGTACAGCCTACTAAGGATTCTCAACGTACAGTAAGCATCTGTACTCAGCTCTTTTGGCACTTCTTTGTGACTTTGAAATACTTCTGATGATCTTTCCAGAATGTAGTATCTTAAAAAAAAAAAAAAATGGTCGAAGTCTGTGGCCTACTGTTCTTTGGTGATGCACATGATGAAAGACGATTCCATAGACTTAGCATTCTCACGATGTTGTTGTCTGAGCACATCAATGATGAACTTCTACAGCTTATAGATAGGGACCTCTAGTCTTAAGCTACCTTAATGTGTACACGAGGATGAACTGTCAGCGGCACAATCCAAAGTTCAAACTTGAAACAAGTTGTTTCACCTTTCAGCACACAACTGAAGGTACAACCGTAATCCTGCTTCATCATGCATCTGGGGCTTCCTGCATGTCTCGTCTCGACCCGTGCGATACTGTTTAGTGTTGAACAGTGTTTCTATGGAGACGAAGGAACTCTTTGGCATCACACCAAGAGCACCAATACTTGAATCTCTAGTACTAGGTACACTCTTATCTGGATTTAAACTTTGTCATACACGTTGGCACAATAAGGCTGCAAAACTCCACGTTGTCGTTCGAGTTGAATCCAGTCGCGTGTATTCGTTGACCTATTCTGGAATGTGACTACCGTGGAAGCATGCGGAACAAAGGGGGCTCTAGAATTTCACACACAGTATCGATAGTTGTATATATATCAGTGGGTGCTTTAAGCGATTTTGTGTGAGAAGATTCAAATACAATCAGCTCCACGTTATGCCACGTCAAAGCAGTTTTTCCGGTTTGGCGGCGGACACGTCAGATGGCAAAAGAGCGCAGCCTGCCACAGGCGCAGGGGGGGAGGGGCTGAAACAACCAGCCCGCTTACTGCCCTGGACGCCCAGCCCGTGGGCGTACCAGATTTCACCAACCGCCAGGTGGTGTCCCTGCCCCCGTGGGCCCACCCCTCTCGCTTTTGAACTGGCCAGCCTGGCTCAGACAGTAAGGGGACACGGTGGCCTTAGAGTGGACAAAACACGAGAAGAATGGGACAACTCGGACAAAAGTGGGACACAACAAGTTGGGCGTGTAAGGCTAATTTTCAACTGTGGTTGAGAAGTTCATTTGATAAAACAACACTTCCTTCAGTTATTGAACACATAAGAAAGAGTCTCTGAGCTATAATCCCGTCTCTCAGACAACAGCGTTTCCACCCTCATCCAAAAAGAAACGGCCGACCCACCTGCGCGTCGCGTCCATAAATTTTTTGTCCCAAACAAATGAAAGAATGCGGCAGCGCGATCATTTCGTCGACAAATATAAATATCAAAACAAATTCCTCTCGTTCTGGAAAACAACAAATCTGTTTTGGGGCTCTTTGAGGTTGCACACTCGCTTAGTATACAGTACAACAAAACATAATGAAAGGTTTGATTCTTGTTGGAGGCTACGGTACCCGTTTGAGACCATTGACCCTTACCGTCCCAAAGCCATTGGTGGAGTTCGCCAACAGACCAATGATCTTGCACCAGATCGAGGCTCTCGCTAAGGCTGGTGTTACCGATATCGTCCTTGCAGTTAACTACAGACCAGAGGTTATGGTGAACACATTGAAGAAGTACGAGGAAGAATACGGTGTTTCCATCACTTTCTCCGTCGAGACTGAGCCATTAGGTACTGCTGGTCCATTAAAGTTGGCTGAAGACGTGTTGAAGAAGGATGATTCTCCATTCTTTGTGCTGAACTCTGATGTCATCTGTGAGTACCCATTCGATGAGCTTGTCAAGTTCCACAAGGCCCATGGTGGTAAGGGTACCATCGTTGCTACAAAGGTTGACGAGCCATCCAAGTACGGTGTCATTGTCCATGACATTGCTACTCCAAACTTGATTGATAGATTCGTCGAGAAGCCAGTTGAGTTCGTTGGTAACAGAATCAACGCTGGTTTGTACATCTTGAACCCAGAGGTTATCGACTTGATTGAGTTGAAGCCAACTTCCATTGAGAAGGAGACTTTCCCAATCCTTGTTGAACAAAAATCCCTCTATTCCTTCGACTTAGAAGGTTTCTGGATGGATGTCGGTCAACCAAAGGACTTCTTGGCTGGTACCACTTTGTACTTAAACTCTTTGGCTAAGAAGGGTGACCCATCACTCGCTAAGGCTGACAAGCACATTAAGGGTAACGTCCTCGTGGATTCTACTGCTAAGATTGGTGAAGGTGCCCTCGTTGGTCCAAACGTCGTCTTGGGTCCAAACGTTGTCATTGGTAACGGTGTCAGAATTCAAGACTCTGTTGTGTTAGCCAACTCTACCATTAAGGACCACGCTTGGGTTAAGAAGACCATTGTTGGTTGGAACTCCACCGTTGGTAGATGGGCTAGATTGGAAGGTGTCACCGTCTTGGGTGACGATGTCGAGATCAAGGATGAGATCTACGTTAACGGTGCCAAGGTGTTGCCACACAAGTCTGTCTCAAGCAACGTTGAGAAGGAGTCCATTATCATGTAATTCGACTTAAGCTTATGTCATGACGTTTCATATTTCCTTCAATTCGCACTCTCCCTTTAATATACCAATCAGTTTTAGCAAACTTAAACCATTTGTAATTCAATATCAAACTTCAGCTACGTTTTACTACAACTCATAAAAATGGACGCGAATTTATTTACCGCTTACTCTTGCTTTTGTTGGTCTCTTGAATCAAAGACATAATCTTCTTAACCATTGGAACACGATCCTTATCGTTAAAGATGATATCATGTCTCCATAACAAATCTTGATGAGTGCCAATCTCAAACTCAACAACTTTCTTGAACTTACTCATCTGTGGGCTATCAAGGGCTTCGTTTTTTGAGCCTTGTTCCTTTTCTTCCCTTTCTATCTTCTCAGCTTCTCTTGATAAGAAATCGTTCAATCCAAATGATGGTAAGTCCGGCAGTTCATCGGTGAGATCACAGAAATTTGTAGGTGGTGATAATGATCTCGACAGTTCAACCTGATTCTGCTCTAGACCAACTTTTACCTTAGGGTTCACAGTGATTCTTTTCACACTCTTTTGGGGATTCAATTCGTTGATTGGTCTCTCACGAGCACGTCCGACCAGTTCAGATTCGTGGTTATACCCATCAGATTCGTTTCTGACATGTCTGCGAGGAAAATACTTATAGTTCTGTGCTTCAGTTGGGGTATTAGATCTGACTTTCGCAGGATGATTTCTTGTTGCCCTCGGATCTTGCATGCGTGGGTCTCTCAAGTCTTTTCGATCATCACCACGAAAATCATAAGAACGAGCTTCGAAAGGCCTTTCGTGTTGTTGTTTTTGTTGCTGCTGTTGTGATGGTGGTGGTGGTCCACGATTGTTGTATGGAGGTCCAGAATTAGCATTATACCGGCGATTCATTGACAGCGAGCCTTTGTTTGCCTGTAGGTTTCCATAATATTCTCCTTGGTATATGAAATTGGAGCATGCAGCATGACTATTGGGATTTTGTCCTTGATATTGTTGCCACAAAAAGAGACTATTCTGACAGGGTTGATTTTTTGGATGCTGCAGGTAGTCGGGATTGGAATACCGATTGGGAGGTCCTCGGCTTGGTCTGAGCTGTAGTCCTGGACCTTGTTGTTGTGGAGGTATTTGGTTCAAATTGGGTCCAAGAAAGCCCATATAAGGATACCTTTGATGCTGCACGTTATTGTATTGATGATATTCTTGAGCAATATTTGGATTTGGTACTGCAACTGGACCATTCGAATATGGAGGTGAGATGTGAGTACGAAAGCTTTGAGCTTGATTCTGGCTCTGGTCCGTATATAGTGCAGGAGGAGAATTTCGAAAACCGAACTCATATGCAGGACTGCCACGAGCTACATTGATCTGCTGTGGTTGTAGATTCCTTGGTACAACTGGTTTTGCATTATAATCCACTGGTGGAGGCCAGACGCGAGGCTTTTGATTAGTCGGTGTCACTGATGGCCTCGACAGAGCTGACTCGTAAGCCCAACGTTCCTCAAGGTTCTGAATCTCTTTGCGACCGACATTCAATGCATTCAAACTGTGCAACGTAGTATTGAGCTTCGATTTCACTTTGATTTCTGATGTGACGGCGTTGAAGTACTGGAGCTTCCTCAAATTATCTGTCAGAAGTCTCTGAACCCTACCGGTGCGCACTTTTCTCACATCAGCAAGCAACTGTTCAACGGCAACACTGATCACTCTTATCTTTTTGACCAGTTCATCAGTATCCAAGAAGTTAACTGCACTTTCGGAGTTCTCTTGAGGGCTTTCAAACAATGAATCGATACTTGAATGTCTCTCAAGAGAACCAGCGGTTGAAACTTCAATGTACTGATCCTCTTGTTCAACAGAACGAGATTTCTTACGTGAAGTTATCCCGATAATGTCAACATCACGAGTTTGGACAACGCCATCGTCGCTTTCATCCGAATCAGACAGCACAAATGTACGGTTACGTATGAAATGACCCTCCTCCTCTGGAACATTTTTTGGATCAATCATCAGAGTATCACTATCAGAATCTTCCTCATCTGTAACACCATGAAGTTCCAAGTTCTCTTCATCAGAGGAAGTGCCATTCTCAAAGAATTTTGGATCAAAGTATATATCTTTCTTCTTGATTTGGTTTCTCATTTCAAGGAAGTCCTTCTCGTCAACCATCTCAAGCTCTTCATCATCATCCTCATCTTCGATATCTGACATTTCATCAAGTTCTTTAAAGACTGGACTATTCAACAGCCCTTCAACGTGCTTGCCCAATGTAGTTTGACGAACTTTGAAAAGACTTAGAATGACAAGTGCATCTTTCGCCGAACACCACTTGCCATTCAAATTCTTCGACTTCGGGCTAACAATAACTTCATACGGGTATCTCTCCAAGACATCCCTGAAATGTAATTCATTCTCGATTCTAAGATCCGGATCATCTTCACTCAAATCCAGCTCAGTCAATCTGATCATCACACAGATCCGTACTAGTACACTGCAGTTAACCCAACCATCTGATAATCTTCTGAGAAGAAGGAGCCTATGACGTTCAAATTCGCCTCTTTTTGTTAATTCAATGTTTATGGTCTTTCCAGCAACTAGTTCATCGTATGAAAACTCTGTTCTGTTCTTACCATTCTTCTCTGGAGGTGACTTCGGAGCCAACCCACCTTTAAAAGAGCTTGGAAACCCATAGAAATCTGCGTCACACACAGTTGCTACCCAAAAGATTCTTGATGCTCTCTCAAAGACGTCCATAGGATAAAGTTCAGTTTCATCAGGTGTAGTCTTGAAGCCGCATATCAGTTTCACAAATTGGATGATTCCATGCTTCCTGGCAAACTTAGCAACATCATTTGGTTCCATCCAGTGACCACCACACATAGTAGCATCACCTCTGACTCTAATGTTCTTAAAATGAAAATAGATTGATCTTTGAAGAACAGTGAGCGCTTGGTCACCCCGTACTTTATTGTACACAGAAAAAATCTGGTCCATATTGATTCTACCTGTGCTGACTTCTCTGAGAACACGAATACTCACATCAACACTGAGGTGTACAAAAGTCTCATACATCTCATAACCAGAGTAGGTAGTCATTGCAATTCTTTCAAAAGAGAGGATCGGTGCAAGTTTTTGGGAAATATCATGGCCCTCTGCAAATTGCCTAGCAATCTTCAAAGGAACCCAAGTACCATTGAGTCTACTACCGTCTCTAGCCTGAGAATTAAAAATATGGCGTGGTTGGAATGACTCAATTTCCTTCTCCAGCTTATCGATAGATGAATCAGAAATCAATGGTAAGAATTTGGTAATGTTCACCCACGAACCGATCTTTCTCCTTTGAAGTTCGTAATGACCCAGTTTATGGACATAATACTCAACCCAAGGTCTTGTTAGTATGACTTACAACGAAAATCCAGAAAAGGACAACACATACATCCTCCCATATAGCAGAACCCAAAGGAGCATATGGACCACAGGTCGGCTCTTTGGTGGCCCTGATTTCGCGACCTCCGCCGTTCTCTTTAATCTTAACCACAGTCATATTTAGTATCAGGTCCTTTCAAGAGCACTTGCAAACGGCAGAGACCACAACGGTCTCTCGGCTTGGTCAATGGGCGGTTAAGTGCTTTAAGGGCATTTTAGAGCTGTTGATGTTTAGCCAAGGCCGGGTAAGTGCGGGCATCACATTTCGCGACGTCGCGAAATTGTGGCCTGTAACCAAACTAGCTTCATGATCACCAGGGAAACAGGAAAGGAAAAGTTCAAGACAAAGAACAGAAAGGCTGCAGTAATTACAATTTAACGGCACTAGAACGCAGCAACGGGATACTTTTACTAAACAAGGGCTTGCTTTTTTATAAGTGTTGGTTGTTTGGCAGGTTTTGATATACGAACTTGCGCTGTTGTTATAACGACTGGTTTCATCAAAATCTTGCAGATAGCAGCATAAATAATCAGGCACACAGGACTGAGGAACACATCACTATCGGAAGTTGTTGCCAACTTGTTTCTGACTTTACTGAAGTGGACTGTCTGGACATATAACGAGGCTCAGACTTATACTGATATCGTTTTCTACACCATAAAGGCTGACATTGACATCGCATTCCAATAATCATCCGAGATGGACAAGATATTCTCAGCAACATACTCAGGGGTCGATGTCTACGAGTTCATACTTCCCGCTGGTTCTGTAATGAGAAGAATGTCTGATGGATGGGTCAATGCTACACATATCCTGAAGACTGCAAATTTCCCGAAGGCCAAACGTACGAGGATATTGGAGAGAGATGTCCAAGTTGGTGAACATGAAAAAGTTCAAGGTGGTTATGGTAAATATCAAGGGACTTGGGTCCCATTGGAGAGAGCTAAGGAGATTGCTAAAGAGTTCGGTGTATCGGATGTTCTAAATCCGCTACTTGAAGTTGAATCTCTCTTCGCTGATCACCCGCCACCGCCTGCTCCAAAGCACCGTCATGAAAAGAGTACAAGTGTTATCGAGAAGCCACCATCGCAAAGGAAAGCTACTCTAGCTAGAAAGGCTGCAAGTATGCCGGTGATGAAAGATGTTGAAGAACAGACAAGACGCAAAGGAAGGAAAAAAAAGCCAAAAGTACTGGTATCCAACCCAAATGAAGGCGTATTTGTTGGAAAAAGACATGCTCAGAGTGTCAATAATTTGGATCAAGTGGCAGTTTCTTTGAATAGCGTTAATTCTAATGTTGACAGCTCAACAGAGATGGATATTAATGATGGTATAGAGAGTGATCTGGATGATCCATCAAGCATGAACTTGATAGCACCATCATCACCTAGTGAATTCATGTCTGATGCCGACTTGGCGAATGCGTTGAAGTCTCCTTCACAGATCATGGGCCAGCCAGCTCTAGAAAACAGAGAAAGAAATCTACAGCCCACAGACGCTTTCCGTGATGACAATGGCAAATGGGTAGATTCCAATGCAGAATACACGGGGAGACTATTGGAGTATTTCATGCAACCGGATGATGATCATACAGATTCTAAATTACCAGATTTCCTTATACATCCACCGAAGGATTTGGATTTTGACCAACTCATTGATGATGAAGGACATACGGCATTCCATTGGGCTTGTGCTATGGGCAATCCGCAAGTTGCTGAGATATTGGTGAAACTTGGAGCTAACTATAGAGCGGTGAATAATGTTGGTGAGACTCCCTTGATGAAAGCTGTTCAATTCACGAACTCATACACTAAGAAGACTTTTTCAAGACTTGTGTCTCTCTTGAGTGAGACGATATTTGAGTTCGACTCAACGCACAGAACTGTTCTTCACCATATTGCTGCATCTGCTTCATCCAAGAGCCGGGTCCCATCAGCTCTATACTACATGGATATTGTTATTGCCAAAGTTGCGGAATCTCAATCAGCCGAGAGACTTGAATCATTCTTAAACCTTCAAGATAACAACGGTGATACGGTGTTACATCTTTGTGCAAAGAATGCAAACAGGAAGTGTATCAAACTATTGTTAAACTGCAGGGCTAAGACAAACATACGAAATAATCAAGGACTAATTGCCTCGGACATACTTTTGGAGAATGAGAATCTAACACCTAGAGTGCAGCAGAGGTATGAGATGCATTTGAAAAGAGGGAGGGCTCGCAGTATATCATCCGAACCTGTTGCTGAGCCACATATCTCGGAAGCTGCTATCGAGGCTACACATAAAGTTTCGCGTATTCTCATTGAATCTTTGAAAGATTTGTCAAATGCATACGATAATGAACTTGAGAGAAAACAAGCAGACGCTGATGAAGTTAAACAACTATTGCTCAACATGGAGGAAGATATCAATACAATACAGACACAGACCACAGAATTTGTTGGTGAAGAGCTTGATAATGAGAAGTTATCAGAACATGTAAAAGCCATTGAGGATCAAGTGAAACGTAACGAATCTCTTGCACAGAAAAAAGAGGCAAGGCTAAAGAGGGTTTTAGAGAGATCACAAAAGAAACAACTCGCACAGCTGGTTTCCAAAACTGAAAAGGATATTACGACCTTATCTACCGATCAGCTTGGTCAAACAGTTGAGCTTACAAAGCTTCAAATCATCAGAGCCACGCTACTACAAGAGATCATCGACCTCCATAGCGAGTTTCACCGGGGCGATGGAAAGATGCAGAAATATAGAAGACTGATCAGTGCTTCCGCTGATGTTCCAATTAATGATGTATCTGATTGGCTGGACGAGCTGCTTAAAGAAATTGAGAACGAAGCTTGATTTCGAAATATTCTTTCAATTCTAATGAATTGATTCGAGAGACAATTACCACAGGGCTTTTCCACCGTGTAGCTAACTGACAAAGGTAGCGCTGTAAAACCTCTATTGTCAAGCCCACGCGCCTGGTCAATATCAGCTATAATATTTTATACGTCGACGTACGACGCGCGCCGCACGCGTGGACTAGCTGTCGGTAGGAAAAAAAATTGATTTCGCCCAGGATCGAACTGGGGACGTTCTGCGTGTTAAGCAGATGCCATGACCAACTAGACCACGAAACCATTTCTTAAAAATTTGCAACACATCATTATCCTGATTGCATAGAACATTATTACACCAAATGTCTCGAGTAATACGTACCCGTGTGCATGAAGTTGGGTGTGCGTAGTACGTTTAGAAAGGTCCAGATTCGAGAACAATCTCCAGGAGTTTCTTCAACTTAAAAGTCACACTGCTCTCTACGTTTGGATTTAAGACTGTCAAGTCCACTGCAAGCTATCACAACTTCGACTACTCGCCATGATATCTTTCTCCAGTAAACTAACACAAGTGAAAAGAATTACGGACAAATGAGCACAGCACGGCGCACGCATTGAGACTAGAGCCGAGGCAATGGATATATTACACTGAGCTCTTGCACGCTCATAAGACCATCTTGGATCCAAACCGTAAGTTCACGACGACCCCATTGTTTAGAATAGCGACTGGAGGAGAACGATTTGAGAAACTGGCGTATTACAACCGTGCAAACTGCAAGTTGGGCCGGAGCGAGAACAGTCAACATAATACAGTGTGAAGAAGGGAATTACTCTCCAAACTTCGAACGTTTGGATGGCCGATCGTAAGAGGCATTGATAAACAGGATAACAACACACCCGAACGCTCAGGTGAGGGCAATAAGAAATGATAGGTACATAGATACAATAATAGAATAGCATAATGCATTAATAAGGTATCGAATCTTGGAAATTTCTGAAGCCAATCTTTTAGTAAGCCTTCGAAGATTCTTAACTTCTCATAGATACTATGGTGAGTCTAATCTATATGCTGGTATCAAGAATGTGGCAGATTTCACAATAGTACAGTTCACTGCTTCCAGGTTCAGACTTCAGTTATTTCAAGTTATTCTAAATTCTTCTAGATAAGATCGGTCAGTGTGTTCTTGGCGTTATCAGGGTCCAGTGGTCTTCCTGAAGACTGAGTGCTTGTGGGCCCAATCGGGAAAACTTCTCAGTTTGACACAATTCTGAGTTTCCTGCATTTCATAGTCCGATATCGCTGCTGTCTTCATGAAGAGAGATTAGTTAGGTAATAGATTGGCAAGTTGGCCATAAATTACTTGGTAACAGAGATTTTTCCCAATCTTAAAAATAAGTCACAAAACTTCTTTCAGATGATAACAAATTCTTTTCCTAACGTTCTTCCCCAGAGACCGTTATCCGACGCGGGGCCAAAAAAAATTCCCACACGCGTCCACTGAGACTGTCTGGCACTTCATCATAAATCAACAACGACAAGGTAAATCTTCTTTTTCAACTGCGGTTGATTGAGCATTTTGATGAAATAATAGAGATAATTGGAGGAGTTAGGGTGATAGTACTAAATTTGCTTGAAGAATGAGTTACAACAATCAAGGAAGGCCATCCGCGTCCTATCCACAGAACGTCGCAATAGGACAACCGCAACCACAACCACAACTACGACCACAATATCACCGGCCATATCACCAGCAACGTCAGCCATCATTTCAGAGCGGGAGTGCTCCTCCGTATCCAACACAACCGTATCCAGGCTTCGTGAGTTATCACGATGTGAACTTCAGCACGGATTCCATAAGCTGCAGAATACGAAACAGAGACGAAACATCGCTAAATGGAACACCAACTGGACCAGCATCGAATGGAATGAATTCTAATAGAGCCGGAAGCATGGCACAGGCTCAGTTATATGAAGAAGGAATGAAAAGTTCTAACAGTCTAATCTCTGCTTCTTCTGATGGTTCAGCAGAGTATCGAAATACTCGGCCAAGCCCTACGCACCAACGAATGAATATACCAACAACCTACCCAACTCCAAAGAATCAGGAATATCAATTACAGGGGCGCATTTCACCAATAAATGAATCTAATTCATTACATTCTGCAGGATACCCACAGGGAAACCCATCTCAATCTAGTTTTCCCAACCAGTTTTGTCAAAGCTCTCGGAATGTGACACCGCTTGGGTATCAGAACCAGGTACCACCTCAATCAAAGCCGCATGTTCAGGAGGCAAGACTTGTGGGACTTCAAAGGAAAGCACCGGATGGCCAGCTCTCGGAAAGCATGGAGTCAATGAAGATGGACGAAGAACTTGACTCCATTTCACGCTTCAACACCATGAAACAGAGGGCCCTATCTCCAAATAATATCAGCAATGGACCAATTCAAGTCGAGTGGACTACTCTCTTGTTAGCAGTTGCATCAGATAAGGGATTTGTCTCCAAATACACTCTTAATAGTGAACCAATGAAAAGTGATGCTTCACCATCAGAGATCAAGAAGAACGAACATTCCTTTATCAAAGCAGCAATTAAGACCCTCAAGCGAACTTGTTCAGATGTGAAAGACTCTGAAGCACAATTCATTTTAGGCTCCCTGTACTCAAATTCACCAACGATCAAAGTTCCCAAGCCGGACTTGCTTGAGAGGAACTATGAGAAGGCTTTTGATTACTACGCTAAAGCAGGTGCTCAGGGTCATGCGCTGGCGTTATATAGACTTGGCGTCTCATTTGAGTTGGGTATTGGCGCTTCTATGAATGAACAAAGGGCATTGGATGCATTCACGCGTTCTGCACAGGCGGGTTCTGTACCATCAATGTTCAAATTAGGATTGATCTATTCAAGAGGTGTTCTTGGAGCCCGTCGTTCTGCAGCCAAGTCCATGGAGTGGCTAATTAAAGCTTCACACAATGCTGATTTGGAGAACCCTCATGCTTTGTTTGAATTGAGTAAAATTATGGAAAGGGATTTACCATTCATTGCAAGCCCATCAGTATCTGATATGGAGTACCTAAGCGAATTGGACCGTTTGGGGTACACCAAGGATGAAGATGCTGGATTAAACTATTGTAAAGAAGCTGCTAAGCTGGGCTATTCTCCTGCACAATGTAAATTGGGATGGTGTTATGAGTATGGTAAGCTTAGGTGTGTCATCGATGCGAAAAAGAGCATTGGTTGGTATTCCAGAGCTGCTAAACAGGGGAATCCACAAGCCGAGATGGCACTTAGTGGATGGTATTTGACAGGTGCTAAAAACATTTTGGAGCCCAATGATCGTGAGGCGTTCCTATGGGCTTTGAAGAGTACAGAAGGAGGATTTGTCAAGGCAGAATATGCCCTAGGATACTATTATGAAGTTGGACTGGGATGTGAGAAGGACTTGGAGATGGCCAAAAGATTTTATCAAAGGGCTGCTACTCAGGGCCACGAGAAGGCTATTGAAAAGCTTCGGGCGATGAGACTGAGATGAATGTAATGATAAAGAGTATTTTTGCCTTTAATAGTGTAATGGACAATAATTTTCCTAAATTTCTCACCGGTTTGATCTTGCAAAATACTGTAATACGCACATTTATTGACTAACTGGTCTGAACTTCTGATCTTGTGGAATATCCACCTTGTCGCGTGGTGTGTAGGACCCGTTAATCTCATCCTGCTGTGAAAGGATCTCTTCTTTGTAAGCATCAGTGATGGGATCATTAGCAGCCTTTTGCCATGATGGGATCATAGCAGTAGACTGGGAATACGACTGGTGGTTCATTTGAACACTATCTGGTCTCTCTGGCACTAGTAAATTAGTGTTCTCACTCTCGGAGGAGGAGGAAGCTGCTGCACGCTGCCAAGCGGGAATCTGAGCAGCTTGTGGTGGAGTCTTCACTTGTGGAATTGGTGAGGAGATAGCGGTTGATTCATTCGACTTGGTATTTTCAACGGCAGGTGATGATTGACTCTTCAAATTGGCACGCTTCAATATTTCAGATGCTGATGGGATAGAAGAGGCCGGTGGGACCGGCGAGGACTTTGCGTTATTCGAGGTACCATTTGCCTGGAATTCAGAGGACAGTGTGTTCTTAGACTTAATTAACTGTTGCAACGAGTTGAGCTCATGCTGAATGTTTGCCACTTCAGAAGAGATGGATTGTTGTTGTTTATCCAAAGAACGATCAAATGAAGTCTTAAGGTTCTCAATTTCAGACTTTAAATACTTAATATCATCTTCAACCTTCGAGTTCTTATTCTTAGAATCGTGAATTAAGTCCTGAACAGCTTCAATTGTTTCATCGATGACCTTAGATTTGGCCTCCTCATTCTCCTTAAGCTCTTTCTGGGTGTCAGAAATCTCATTCAATGTGGCCTCGATTCTCAAGAACTCTTCTTCAATGGCGTCCTTATCCTTATCTAGCTTTGACTTAGAATCAGGAAGGATATTTGGGATCAAATACCGTTTTGTTATCTCATACAGAGCAAAACCGACACCGACAGTAGCAGTAGCCATAATAAAGTAGTCCTTCCAGTCCTTCTCAGGGACCGGTGGTGGGGCAGGTGCATAAAACTGTTGTTGGTAAGAAGGTTGCGGAGCTTTCAATGGCTGAGGTAGCATGTTCGTGGTTGGCGTCTCAGTGCCTTGTGGTTGGGAATGGTTTGGGTCCTGCGATCTTCTGATGGCTTCTTCAATCTCCTCCTTAGAGAGCCCCTTGCTCTCCAAAAATTCCACTTTCTTCTCTAGAGAAGAAGAGCTCACCTGGGGGTCCTTCAGGAACGTTACGGCATTAGCGAGAAGCTCTTCGTTCAGAGCCATTTTGCCTTCCTTTCTTTGTATAAATCCACTTCAGGTGTGTAAATGTCGCCCCAGATTTTGCTGATAAAATACGGCCGGAATTTACCGGAGAGGGGGCAACCAAAGCGAGAGTGTTCACCGAGGGTATTGTTTTGTTTGGATAAAGAGAGCTTCAGATGAGGGATTCTTGGAAATGTAACCTCATAAATGAATTCAGAGAGGTCAGAAGTTCTGAGCTGACTGTTTTCTACGTGAAAATTGGAGACATATGGTGCGATGACTACAAAGTGAGTTCCTCTTTACTATCACCTGCTATGACATACTAATATCTCTCAGTTCGAAACAGCGCTCAGGCTATTGCCCTTCGATCAGCAGACTAGGATTATTTCAAAGAAGTTTCGGGGTGACCAACGAACAGCGCTCGCAAACCAATTGCTGCAGAGATTTGTATGTTCTTTCCTACAAGGAACACCGATTGACTCGTTACGATTTACCACTGGCAAGTATGGGAAGCCACAACTGATTGATTCGCCTTTCCACTTTAGCATGAGCAACCAAAGGGGATATACCAGTATGGTGGTAAGTAACAAAGAATGCGGCATTGATCTTGCAAACTGTACAGATGTCGACCAATTTGGTGAGGGTTACCTGGATCATTTTAAGGATATCTTCCATGAACACGAATACTGGTACTTGAAATCCGTCGAGGACACAGATGAATTGAAGAACACTTTCACTCACTACTGGGCGTTGAAAGAGAGCTATACAAAGAAGCTTGGGATCGGTCTCAATGGTGATTTGGCCTCATACAATTTCCGTAACGTTGATAAGTTACAATGTAACGAAGAGTTCATATCCACTCAGACGGTGCTCAAGGTTAGAAAAATACCCCGATGGAACTGTAAGATACAATTATCAATCTACGGAAATGATGAGAGTATCTCCATATGGTCCTCAATGATCGATCCACAGATTGTGGTGTCAATATGTCAAGATGAGTCCCCTAATGTTCCAAAATTGGCGGAAATTGACCTTGAGACCATCGTTCACTTCTTCTCAACATGACAATAATACATTTCACACGCACATATCACAGATGTAGTTTCACAGTCATATCCCCGAGGAATTCAGCTACGTCCTTCTAAATTGCCCAATATCCACCAATTCGTGCCAGGTTTGTTGCCCTTTTGGTGCACCACTAAAATCCGTTCGATGGAAAAGGTCATCTAGTTCCAACTACCGAACTCACCCCCCTCAGATCAACCACAATGTCCGAAAAGCCATTGTCACATCTCATCGGAGGCTTTGCTGGTGGGCTAACATCATCGGTGATCCTGCAACCGTTTGACCTGCTGAAGACTCGTGTCCAACAGCAGTCATCAGGCTCTATCAGAGACACCATCAAGTCATTATCAAGTTATAAAGAGCTATGGAGAGGTACCCTACCGTCTGCAGTGCGAACTTCAGTCGGCTCAGCGCTCTATTTGACATCATTGAATGGGTTCAGATCGCTGTTGGCAACGAGAAACACCATCAAGCATAATGAGCCTACAAGTTCGAGTCTACCGAAGTTAAGTATGGCCGAGAATTTAGTGACTGGAGCTGTCACGAGATTATTTGTTGGCTTTATCACAATGCCAATTACAGTACTGAAAGTGCGGTACGAGAGCACAATGTATCACTACGACTCCCTTATAGGTGCAGTGAAGTCCATTAATGAAACAGAGGGCATTAGAGGATTCTTCCGTGGGTTCACGGCAACGTGTATGCGTGATGCTCCATATGCTGGTCTCTATGTCTTATTCTATGAACAGAGTAAAGTCATGATACCCAAGTTCTTGCCGCATAGACCAGATGGGTCCAACTTCGGCACCACTACAGCTGCGATGATCAATTCGTTTAGTGCCTTCGGTGCAGCTGCTCTTGCCACGACGATAACCGGACCATTTGATACGATTAAGACAAGAATGCAATTACAGCCTAAAAGATTCACCAGCTTTTTCCAGGCAGGGTGCAGAATCGTCAAGGAGGAAGGTGCAATAAGGCTCTTTGATGGCTTGTCTCTGAGACTGACGAGAAAGGCGTTCAGTGCCGGTATAGCATGGGGAATTTACGAGGAAATAATCAAATTTGTGACGAAGCCATAATCGACTGTGGGATAAATGAGTCATGACATAGCGCACATAGTTAATTTGTACATAAGAGGTTAGAAAATTTTGTTCTTCTACGGTGTAGAACCTTTTTGCCTATTCCGAGAAGATCAATGCCTCGAAAATTGCAACAAGTATCAAGTGTCAAGCATTTCAACCCAAATGGGATTCCCACTGCTAGAGCTTCCAGAAGAGTTGATTCTAAATGTTATCAAGGAGGTAGATGACTATGCTACGTGGAAGTGTATGCTCGAAGTTCCAGAATTGATGTCAAGGATTGGTCCAAACTTGACATTGATTACAAATGGACAATTATCCAATGAGAAGGAGCTCCCATTCACAGTTATGAGAATTGATAGTAGCTATGCAGATGACTGCTGGTCACGCAGAACTATGTATGCGGTGGAGATGAATCTAACACATCCAAAGAAAGTTTCAGATAGCTTGAAATTCTGCAAATACATCCGTAATGATAAGTGCTTCGTGAATATCCAGTTCCGGTTACAGACTGGCGTCGAAGGGGTCGCACAGACACTGAATGAGTTATCAGTATTGGCAAATGCCGTCACTGAGTTAGATTGTGGATATAATCAACATTGTGTGATTAATGGTCAAGACAGAGAGGCCGGCGTTGAAACAAAACCGTTCATGAAGGTTGAACTTCAATCGCCTTTAACATTGAAAGGTCGTTGCTTGGATATGCTCAAACTCAATAGAATGGATATCACTTCCTCGCAAATTAAGTCAATTGAACCAATCAATAGAGTGGAAATCAAGGATTGTTCTTCTGACACGGTCAATGTACTGAAGAACATCATAAGCAAAGCCAAGAAGCTAGTTGTTGGAGCTATCGATGATAAAATCCTGGAAGGTACGTTTGAATCTATTCCACAGACGCCATTCTGGGGCAATATGATAAGACAGCTTGTTAATGAATGGTATAGCATTGACGGGATAAGGGTTGAAGCACCGGATAGCATCAAACTTGATTCAATCTATGAACTCAGAAACTTGCAGATCATGAATGGTAAAGCATTAGATGAGCATGGGTTCAAGATATCTACTGTTCCAATGATGCCTGTAAGCACCGTACATGTTACAAGGACCCTCACCTCGCCTGTGATTAGTGGCATTAGAAGCCCAGACTTGAAAGGTTTAAAAGTTACTGCCTACGCAAAATTTCCAAAATTTCAAAGCATTGACCTCCCTAAACTTGAGAAGCTGCAACTGGTCATAAAGCAGTTTAAAGATATCTCATATTTCGAGGACATTAACCCACATGAAGATTTGGGCATATTGAAGACTGTGAATGATCTCTCCATGATCAACGGTCTTAAGTTGCTTACTTTGAACCCTCATATCTTGAATAATTTAAGAATTCTTACCATTGTCTTATACTCTGAGCTTGAACCACTGGCAAGACTTGATGAGCTATCACTCCCCTATCTTGAAGGCCTAGAATTGGGTTCAACTAATAAGGACATTGATTGGGAGTTCCCGCCTAGATGGAACCTGCCGTCATTAAACAGACTGATGGTCTCAGTTGAAGCTTGGCCAAGATCCTGGGACCTCAAGGAGACGTCGAGACTACACCCAAACCTGGAAGTACTTTGCCTTGCTGTTCCTTCAGATTTTGGAATGGTTGATATTACGCCGGATAACGATACAGTAATATTCTCCAACTTGGAGAGACTCACACTATGTGGGGTATATTTCAACAAGAATGTTAACTATGAATTTCCAAAACTGAAATGGACTCTATTGAGTGTGGAGTCCCCTGAGAGATTCTACAATTATAACATTGGAGTTCCTGAATTATCTACTCTTGCACTTGAGCTTACTGGCCAACTGACGAGAACAAAAGATGATCAGCGTGAAGAGATTGATATAAGAGGCTTCCCAAAACTTGATAGGATGTATATCGATGGTTTCAGAAAATTATCGTTGTTTGGAACCCCACATTTGAGCTATTTGCACGTGGTGTCTTCAAAAAACATTGAATCCATCAAGAGCGATGTTCCACTTTTTGAGATGAAACAAATCACTATCGCTGGTACTTATGACGTCGATAGAATACTGGAAGGCTTAGATTTTAACAAAGAAGCAGAGATTGACTTGCGCTAATGAATTCCCTGCTCTCTACGTGTCTAATCATAGCAAAAAAACAAAATATAGTAAATCATAAATCAACCCTCGAGGATAGACTTCTCGTCATCACCACCCTGCGCTCTCTTTCTTTTCTGGTCTCTGGTATCCAAAAACCATGTAAGACCAGTAAGAACGAAACCAAAGGCACCCAAGAAAAGAGTGTAAGGAAACCCCTTATGGAACTTTGGAGCATCGTCTTGATTAAAGGTCAGCATTGGAACCCAAGCACCTGTGACGTAAGCCAATGTATTCGTGCATACGACAACAAAGTTTCTCTTCATATCATCACTTGCAAGCATGCTGTTCACCCAAGTGAAGATCATTGGTTGACCCCAAGACAATGGGATACCTAACGCGAAGTATGCGAACCAGTGTAGACCAACAGGAACTTTCCAAGCCGTCAGGATGGCACAAGAGAACACGACGAAGAAGAACATGAGGAACAAGAAGTATGGCGTCAAACGGGTCTTGTAGAGATCATTAAGATAAGCAGCGACAATAGCACAACCAATACCAGCACCAGAGATAATAGTTGGATAGTTGTTATAGTAGTAAGAACTCAACTTCAAGTCCGTTTTCATCCACAGTTGGAAGGCTTGAGAGGTGATTGGTTGATAAGAGTTGTTGAAAGTCAAGAACAAGACAGGGAAGACATATATGTGCCATGTGTTGAAGAAAGATTTGATCTTTGGCCATGTATACTTCTCGCGAGTGTTCAACTGGGCACCGATACGACGACGTCTCTCCAGCGCAATCAGTTTATCTTCATCGTTGAAATAGAAAGCAGAAGTAGTAGATGGTGTATTTGGGTCGACAAAGAAGGTGTAGAACGCAATTGGTACAGAAATGGCAGCATCAATAACAAACATCCATTGGAACGGTTTCAAATGATGATGGGCCCATCCAGATGTCAAGATTCTTTGTTGCAAAGGACCACTTACAAGACCAGCAGCTGTTCCAGCACAACCGAAGAAAGTAGCACGCTTACTCAATTCCGTCTTCGAATACCATGAACCAATCAAGTATTCCAAACCAGGGAAGTAACCAGATTCGGTTAGTCCAATGAAGAAACGCAAAGCATACATTCCACCTAGGGACTTTGGCACCACACATAAAACAGTCAAGATTGCCCAAATCAACTCCAAGGAGGCCAAGTAAACACGAGCAGAGATTCTGTGCAAAATCAAGTTGGAAGGAATCTGCCCAATGATATAGCCAACAGTCCAAAGTGTCACCATGGTATTATAGTTATTACCATGCATGCCGTAGAAATCCTTCATACCGTTAATGTAGGCAGTACCGATGTTACTCTGATTAAGAGTCTTGATGAAATAACCAGCACAGGCAGAACTTAATAAGAACCAGTCAAGTTTAAACAAAAACTTGCGCTCTTTTGGATGTTTATCAACAGAATCCCATAGAAACAATTTGGTCTTGTACCACCAGTGAGATCTTCTTTCCAACTCGTCCTGGGTGAGTTCCACCGAGAGATCGATATATGGAATATCTTGCGCAAGATTGAGCTCACAATCGCTTGGCGAACTGCTGAGATATTCGTCTTTCACCGTGAAGTCACCTTGCTTGGCGGCGTCAGGTTTTGACTTCTCAGAAGTGATGGACTGGCCAGTCATGATGGAAAGTAGATAGTTGTTGGATCTCGAATAGACCGAAAACCAGAGGGATGAAGGTGCAGCTTATATATCCAATGTGCATGGCCAATGAATTCATATTTGGGCCAAGTGTGGATCCTCAACTATAATGCGTGGCTCACAATGTAGTGGTGAGCTCCGTAGTGTGGTTGTGGCACAGACTGGATGAGCCACTATCACTTTGACACAAAATAAGATACGGGAAAATTTGGCAGGCCTGTCAGGCCTGACATGAAAACACATAGAAGACAGTGAGTGAAACATAGACAGTGACTGTGTGCTATATCATTATCCTGGAACCGATATTCATTTATTCGCGTTAAAGAACGCAGTCCTGTCAATCTTGGCCTTTTGTCCTGCAAACTAGGACCTGTCGTCTCGATCCCCCGATGCGTCGAAACACCAACGAAGTCTTTAAACTCAAAAGCCACAATTGACATAATTCAACACCGCTCTCTCCGAACTTTACACCTATTCTGGTAAATAAGAGCACTGAAAGACGATGAGCATAGAGAAACTGTGGTGAAGCGCGCTGCGCTCCGTCTTCTAACGCCTACATTTCTCAGTTGTTCCTCGTAAGCGATTAGGTTGATCAAATCCTAAAGCTGAAGCCTCAACTTTTACAGTCAAATGTTGAACCAGGAGATGTGCTTATATTTCCTAGTTAGTGAGAAATGGGAAATGGGAAATGGGTCTGGTCACAGGCAAATAGATGCACTGGGACACCAACAGCCTAGACGGTGTGATGAGAAATGACGCCGCCTATCAGAAGATCCCTAGAGAGCCAAGAACTTGGCGCAACCGTTAGATACATCTTTTCATTCCAGACTTCGAAACTTCGTGGGCGTTATTGCCTTCGATTTTGATCGCAATTATGGCACAGAAAATGTGACATATGCCACAGGAATCCATAGTACACAGTCAAATTCCTCTGTCTAGATAAACAGCCGTGTCGCCGTTATGTCCTCCTTCGCTTGACGGCCCAATTTGGTTATCGCGCTGTCGGACCTCATGATGGTGGAATATGCCCAATTCTCTGACTCAAATTTAAGATTCAGATATCGAGATATCGGCAACGAATCATAATCGGAGAATCCAATGCTTCCAATCTCGATTAGAAGTCAAAGATCAATCCTTCCTTCACAGTAAAGATAGCTTTGCGTAGATAACTAACGATCCTCAATTCTCGTTTGCGGCACTTCTATTTGCCTTACCATATAAAATCATTCAGCCATCTCCTAGTTCATGATCGATTATGTGGCTAGATAAATAGATTGCCATTGAGAAAATCGATTGGACCAAGATCATTGGTGCGCACACCTGTCAGCCTAGACCATGTGAAAGATCCGGAGACATTTCGCAGACGCTAAGTGTTGAGCCTTAGTCTCCCCTTTGATCTCAAGATTCGTTATCATTTACATAGATCAAAGATGAAACAGGTTTATATGTAGAGAGATGTCGTAAGAAATGATACCATTATTGATCCAAATGTTTCTGAGGCTTTAGCTTCCGATTTATGCCATGGTTTGGAGATCGAATCTTCAAATTATGATCAACATGCTAGGACGTTCCTACGCTATATCGATTGTGCTCGAGGAATTTCGGATCTCCAAAGACGTCATGAGGAAGAGAAATCGCTACTAGCAGTGCGAATCTCCCTTTCGAGAAGTAAAATCATTAAGTATTTAAGTAAAGAGTTCTTAGACTTGAAAACAATGTTCTTGGAGATCTTCAGGATCATGGATGATGTCAGGGCCAGACGGTTACTTGGTAGTATCAGGAGCTGGTGCCAACACCATACAGATATGTCAGCCCATACCACGAGTCTGGTGTCCATAAACACCCATTCCCTGAGGTATATAAGCAACCCTTACAGATGAGGATATATTTAGAGATTGCATCATTGCGTTTGACTTCACTTCTGTTTAACCATCCATTCAACTAAATGATTGCTGATGCCCAATAGATTTTTTTATGGGATACTTAACCTTAGGGCATATGGTGCGCACTCCTGAGAGGACTCGATGGAAGTTAGAAATTGTCAATAGAAGGTGTGTGTGTGATATAAGAAATGGTCCTTAACCAAAAAATAGGCAGTGAGCGTAGGCCCCTATAATACAAGTGTCATTTCAAAAACAATGCTATGCAATTCTATTAAAACGTTAAAATACAATGACAAATTACTATATAAAATCATCTAGATGGAAAATATCACTTCAACCAACACCAGCAGCGTAGACTTAGAAGTCACCCTTTGCCTTTGGAATAATTTCACCCTTGACAACTTCATCCAAGACACCAGCCGAAGCGGCAACGAGACCCAAGAACGGCTTGGAAGGATCCAAGACCTTAGACATGTATTCAGGATGGTACTGGGTTCCAACGAAGAAAGGATGGTTCTCCAATTCAAAGATTTCCATTCTTTCACCAGTTTCATCTCTACCAACATACTTCAGACCATGAGATTCGATGGTAGAGATCAAATGAGGGTTGATCTCATATCTGTGACGATGTCTCTCCTCGATTTGCTCGTGGTTACCGTACAATTTCTTCAACACGGACTTGTCAGTTTGGAAAACAGTTGGACGAAGACCTAATCTCATGGTACCACCCAACTTCTCTTTATCTATCTCTGGCATATAAACCACCGTTGCCTCCTCCTCAGTCAACTCGGGGACGAATTCTTGAGAGTTAGAATGGGAAATACCAATAACGGATCTGACAAATTCAATAGAGGCAACCTGGAAACCCAAACAGACACCCAAGTACGGGATATTGTTCTCTCTTGCCCATTTAGCAGCACTCATCATACCTTCAGTACCACGCTGACCGAAACCACCTGGGACCAAGATACCATCAGCAGAGCACAATGAATGCCATGCCTTGTGGAACTTCATCTTATCAGAATCTTGTGATTCCGGTTCCAAATCTGTAGCTTCTACCCAAATTATCTCCAAACGGCGACGACAACGCATAGCAGAGTGTTCCAAGGCCTTGATCACCGAGGTATAAGCATCTTTCAAGTGAGTATATTTACCAACGAGAGCAATTTTGACGGTCTCGAAGGATCTGTCATAAGCTGTAGTTAACTCTTTCCAACGAGTCAATAAGTCATCGCCCTTCTCTTGGAACTCTGGGGTGATATTGATTTGGTCCAATCTCAATCTCTCAGTCCAATACTTAGTCATCTTTTGTTCCAATAGCAACAATGGAACATGGTATGTGGAGTTCAAGTCATGGACAGCAATGACCTGATCAGGACCAACATGACAGAACATGGAAATCTTCTCAATAGTTGGTCTCTCCAACTTGTCAGAACAACGACATGCGATGACATCAGGGGTCAAACCTAGGGATCTTAGATCTTTGATAGCGGCCTGTGTTGGCTTAGTCTTCTGTTCACCATGGATGACAGGGACAAGGGAAACGTGCATCAAAGCGAAGTTATCACGACCGACTCTGAATTGGAACTGTCTTAGAGCTTCGACGAATGGGGCAGATTCAATATCACCGACAGTACCACCCAATTCGATGATACAAACATCTGGTTCCAAGCCAGAGTCATCCACTGGGATCTTTGCCACACGCTCAATCCAATCCTGGATTGCATTGGTCAAGTGTGGAACAACTTGAACGGTCTTACCCAAATAGTCACCCTTTCTCTCACGTTCAATGACTTGTTGGTAGACTTTACCAGTGGTGATGTTATGGTCCTTGGTCAAAGTGACATTCATGTAACGCTCATAGTTACCCAAATCCAAATCAGACTCACCACCATCATTCAACACAAAGACTTCACCATGTTCCAATGGAGACATGGTACCAGCGTCGATGTTCATATAAGGATCAATCTTGATGGCAGTGACTCTTAGCCCCAAGGTCTTGAGCAACAACCCCGTGGATGAAGCCAGCACACCCTTTCCGATACCGCTGATGACACCACCTGAGACGACGACGTATTTCATTCTTCTTTAGCCCTTAAACCACAATGGTTGTAACGGGGAGATTTCAAAACTTCTTTGGGCTGAGATGAGTTCAAAAGAGGAAAAGAAAATTTTACGCCTGCGACGCACGAGGGAGAAAATCGCGAAAGTTTAAGTGTGAGATTCGGCTCAACTATGAGAGTGATTATGTAATTATACTGGGCTATTCTATCGTATGGGAGTTTACAGTGTTTATTAGCTGCTCAATGACATTATTGCACCTTCACACCAACTACTTGTCCACAATCTTTCATCAGTTGTGCTCTACCCCTTTGCACCAGTACTGTGAGAGCCATTTCGAGCACTTTTGGGTGGATGCCGTAGAATTCCTGGTTCATACTCATATCACCGTTACTGATCTCATATAGTGTCAATACACTACCTGTCTGCCCCGTGCTCTCGCACCACTCCAATATGAGTGCACCCCAGTCCTCCGGTCTCTTCCAATTAACGTAGTATTGACCGCTCAGTCGTGTTAAATCACCATTCTGCGCCATTTGAGAAAGGATCAACTGGATCGTTTCAATATCCAGTTTCCTATCGATTTGCTTATTGTGGAACAGATCTGGCTCATCGAGATCAGTGGATTCATCTGGATCATCATCTGTGATCAATCCTTTGGATAGGGGAACCCCTCTATCATTTATAATCCATACCTTATAATGATTGCAATACGAAAGGATCAGCTGTGTCCACTGCGTTCTCTGTGCCTCCCATGTTTGTTCATTGGGCTGCTTAGTGAAGAAAGGCGGGAAGTTGTAGATCTTTGGCCATTCGAAGGACATCGCTCTCTGTGTCTTTTGCTGCTTCTTTGCTCTTCACTACTTCAAAATCGTGCTGATAGAAGGAAAAGTTAACAGCGAACATCAACCAAAACATGAAAAGTGATAGAACAATCCCCTAAAATGGACAGAGAAAGCCTGCTCAAACTCGTCGCACGCGATGAACTGCCACCACAGAATGAGCAGCTCGAGCACGAATACGTAAAGACTTACATGTCACTCATAACTACTATTGATACTCTCATGACATATGAAAACACGTCCTATCAACCAGAGACAACAACAGAATATGATACCCATACACTACTGTACCTGAAGGAGATGCAAGAGGTGAGGAAGCTAGTGATGGCGAGTGCAACAAGGACATTGCCACTATTGAGATCCATACATCAAGTCGAAGGTATACCAGAGAAAGAACGGGCATTAGCTGACAAGCTGTATCAGAGAGATGAGCTTTCTTCTGAGATTATCCAATTACAAGGCCAAGTCGATGGCATGAGGGACAGCTTACAGAATTTAAAAAGAAGGAATAAGACTTTGATAGATGAGGCCAAACTATTGGCTTCAAATAGGAATATAGAAACTCCTGATGATGTGGATATCCAGAAATTGCAACGTGTGATTGATAGATCCAATAAATATGCGGAAGAGATCATGAGTACAATAGTCGAGGAGGGGTTGGACTGGTATAATGATCCTAAATTACGAGATATGGTGGAATTATGTGGTGAAATTGACCATTTATAGCCTTAGTCCACGACTGGTTACCATTTTATGTACATGCTATTATATATATATATCACAACTGGAATACCCTCTTGTTGATAACATCCCAATTGAGGCACTCAAATACCTTCTCAACATATTGTTTCTTTCCATCAATACCATAATCAACAAGATACGATTGATCCCAAAGACTGATACCGATCAAAGGTAATGTGTAATCCTGAACACCATCTTTCAAATCCTGTTTCATGGCCTCCAAGGCTTCATAATCATCCTTATCGATAGGACCGTTCAAGTCCAAGGATTGATTGGCATTAAACGCATATGGTGTTCCGCTGTTGTTCAAAACAAGCAAATCTAACTTCTTATCGGCACTCTCAACCAAAAATACCCAACCCTGACCGACTAAAGAATCGCTAGCATCCACAAAAAGAGCCTTCAACCCTTCCAAAGATCCAAACTGTTCATTAATTCTAGCCTCAAGTGTTCTTGAAGGTCTCGTATGGTTCCCCGACTCACCAAGTTGTTGGAAGAAAAAATGATTATTATGTGCCTGTGATGCAACATTGAATATTCTCTGCTGAGTTTGATCCTTTGATGTGTTCAATGTGATGTAGAAAGGGAATCTGGTCTCATTTGCAGTGCCCACAGTCAATGCACTGAGTCTCTGGGTCAAAAATTGCTGATAGTCAGTCCATGCTGTTTGGAACCCCAATGGAGAATAAAGGCCTGGTACTTGTGACACAGTTAGTCTTGGAACAGTGTGCAAAAGACGTCTGGATTGTCTGAGGAGCATTCTTTATGCTTTTAGAGGAGTTTAATAATGTTCACTTATGTCTCCATTCGGCCACTCTTGAAGTTTTTCGGCGCCAGAGGCCGTAGGAAAAACTAACTAAAACCCGGACATCACGGATTGTTTGGCTACATATCGAGAAAGGGTGAAATGGTTATGATATTGGGACGTCATGAAGGATTAATAGGTGCTACTGTTATCTAAAAGCTGGAACGTATCTCGATTCCTCAATGATCATCCTCTGATTGGAACTTGGTAGACTGTACTCACTAACCGTAATGATTTCTTCCTGCAAACTTGAAATTTGATACTTCCCTTTTTTGACCCCAAAACTATGTTCAATTAGACTTTTGTATGTAAGTGTCCTACGTAAAGCCAAAATCCTAGATCTATCATCGCCAGTTCTCTTTAGATCAGAATCGTGTAATACCTTATCCTGTGACCCGTCTATCAGCCCTTTCAAAAGAGGAGAAGGTCGAGCACAATAGTGCCACATTGTCACTGGGGTCATTAATATAGTGAAACCGGTAGTGTAGCGTTCACTATTCGGATAGCTTAGAAGTTATAAAGAAGGTTTATTAGTAATTAGTTATTAGTACCGCGTACGTTCATTATTAAGACCATTGAATTTAATTAATCCCAGTCGGTGACCACTTAATCTATATCTCCATATTGAGGATTTTAAAGCGCTTGAAGGAAAGAAATAGAAAAACAACTTCCCGTAATAGAGATTATTCAAACTTAGTCGTGGGAATGGACGAATGTATCAAAGATAGATCATAGGAAGCAGGCTCGTGAAGATCTTGGTCGGAGGTCCCAGCTCACATATCAAAGTAGCTTTTCCCGTTGTCTCATCAAAAGTAAAAAGTCTGACCTTCTTCTTCACGAAGTCCTTCTTTCTTACGGAGCAAAAGCCCGAGGGCAAAATTACACTACCTATTTTGGCGCTTTCGCACACACACTAAACAACGGAGAATTGAATTCCCAAGAGGATGTTCAGACTCACCGCTCGGGCAATCAAGAGAGTCGAACCAAAGAGGTTCTATTCTCCTTTACCGCGTTATGCCAGACGACAACGGACCCCCAGCGCACACCAGCATCATCATATTGAAGAACCGCCAAAACATGAATATTCGTACACTTCTCAGAACACAGGTATTGCACCAAACCCATATGGAATGATTAGTCAAAGCGATGGTATCTCCAGGATTTTGAATGAACCTACCCTTGTCATTGAAAGACAGATCGAGATGATGAATGTGTTTTTAGGCTTTGAACAAGCAAATCGCTACGCAATCATGGACGCCCTTGGGAACAGATTGGGATTCATGGAAGAGAGAGATTTAGGGTTCATCAAAGTAATGATGAGACAAGTCTATAGATTACATAGGCCTTTCTTGGTGGATGTCTTTGACAATGAAGGGAACCAACTGATGAGTATCAAGAGGCCTTTCAGTTTCATCAATTCCCATATCAAAGTGTTGAAACCTGAAGGTGACTTGATTGGTGAATCCGTTCAAAGTTGGCACTTATGGAGAAGAAGATATAACTTATTCAAAGCTGAGTCAGAGCAAGAGTTTGACCAATTTGGCGCCATTGATGCACCATTTCTTAGTTTTGACTTTCCAGTAAGAGATGAAAATGGTGTCGTCATTGCATCTGTTGATAGAAATTGGGTTGGGTTGGGAAGAGAGTTGTTCACTGATACGGGTGTTTACATCATCAGAATGGATCCTGCCTCATTTGGTGGGATGCAAGATTACTATCCTGAGATCGGTGGTCCCTTGACCTTGGACCAAAGAGCTGTACTGTTGGCCAATGCGGTAAGTATAGATTTTGACTATTTCTCAAGACATTCCAATGGACCAGGGATGGTGCAGTTTGGTGAATGATATCAGATTAAATATATACTACAATGTCATGCAATATCACACAAACATTTGACATCGTAGGATACTACATGGCTATCATTGACTGTGTTTTCTCTGAGAATGAAGAATATGTGGCCTTAGTGTATCCATTTGGGCTCTGACGATATTTAAGACATCAAAAGTTGATTTTCAAGGAAAGGAGTCAGGACCATGAGTATCACTGACATAACAATCAAAAGTACCATCAGCAGTCCATTCAATTTTTGGCTACTACCGAATTCCCGTTGGTCATAGTACAAGGGCCAACCGGATAGTCATCATCCCCAATCGCCAACGAATTTCTATTGATGATCGAGCGACAGAGGGACTAGTCCCCATTAGGCTATTACTTCATCAGAACACGAGATCATAGTTCATAGATGATGCGAACAATTTTGGCGCGTTTGAGTGACAGATCATGAGTAAATCCATGTCTTCACCTCGAAGAGATCCCATTCTCTGATACATTCAAACATGAAATTCGATTTACCTAATGGATCCTTGGTTAGTGAATCACCCCCAGAGATACGGGCTACAGGGTATGCTTATTGACTTACCAAAATTGTCAATTTGTGATAAATGATTCACCATTGAGATTGAAACAGTTCATACTTGAGGATTTCTATGGAAGGGACATCGGCGCGATTGAGGGTAACAGTGAACACGAGGCCAAGTTCATTATCAGGAAGAACCAATGTTAGACGGAGAGAAAGTGCGTGCGTTGAGCGGTGACATGGGAGAAAGCGCAAACCCTTAGGACTTACTACTGACATGCATGATGCGAATAGGGATGGTCACGAATCGAATATTATTCGCATTCGATTCGTATTCGATTTGGTCCGAATACGAGTTTGACCACCCTGATTTTATTCGAAATGTATATTGATGTATATCTTGATATCCAATAAAGCTACTGTCTTAATATTTGTTTTAATGAATGTTTTGAGATCTAATCACCCAGTTATTGTGGATTTATAATGTATTCTACTAGAAATAGATAAAATTATGTGTATGACAATTCTTACCAGATGCACTGATTCGAATAAGATGAAATAATTTCGAATAATCTAGTATAACTCCACTAAATTAGGGCTATTTTCCTTGTTAAGGTACCTATATATATTATTATTATTATATAGTATCAGTATGTATAATTACAGATTGGTACTATACATGAACCAGTTGCATTTGAA
>PPNS03000047.1:0-86062 GCA_003708225.3 Williopsis suaveolens | reverse complement strand
ATGGCTTAAAGTAACCGAACAGTGTATCAATGGGCATTTCCTGTATCCAGTGATTGCAAAAGTTCTCTGGGCAATATATATACAAATAGTTCTAATCTTCAGTACAGTGTATCTCTCTATCATCATGATACTCCACCAGGGCATGGAAGTAAAGGCACAAGTATAGGTACGGCCATTAGTAGGTGAGAATTTCAAATCCGGGTAACCTCGTAGCGTGACCCACCTCTCAAAAATTTCATACGAACTTTTCAGAGTGAAAATTTTCAAAGTGTTCCTTTCCTATCGAACGAAAGAGAGAAGAAACAAATAAACTCAAACACAACATTGAAAAATGGTATGTGCTTCAACTTAACTGGTGATATCTATCACCCTCGACATTATGGAGCTCCATGAAATCGGTAATCAAACGGCTCGTCCTATGAACTTTCGAGTTTACAGGACACTGTGGCGATTCCAGGAGTGTTGACGATGTCTCGAACAATCACTTTCTAGTGCAATTTGACGCTTTTTTCCACGTAAGCCATGAGAGGTAATTCTGTGACGGCTAAGTGGTTGTGTATAGCGCTCAAGCACGATGACAAAAGTGGAAGTTTAATCACTTCGTTTTAACTACTTCCTCTCATTATCGCCGGCTGAGTTGTACATCTCTTTTATAAGGGATGTGTGACTGTAGAGACCACGTTTGGTACGACTATTGGAGAATCTATAAGAGTCCATTTTCCCTCTTCGTCGAGAATATATGTGACATTCCCAGCATATATCCTTGCGATGGAAACTTCTTTCTTAGAGCCCAATACTAACTCTCGATGACACAGCCAGCTAAGAAAGTTGCTCCAGCTCCATTGTCCACCAAGGCGAAGAAGTCTACTGCTTCTAAGAACCCATTGGCTGAATCCAAGCCATTGAAGTTTGGTATCGGTCAAGCCGTCCAACCAAAGAGAAACTTGTCCAGATTTGTCAAGTGGCCAGAGTACGTCCGTCTGCAAAGACAAAAGAAGATCTTGTCCCTCAGATTGAAGGTTCCTCCAGCTATTGCCCAATTCCAACACACTTTGGACAGAAACACCGCTGCTGAGGTCTTCAAGTTGTTCAACAAGTACAGACCAGAGACCAAGGCTGAGAAGAAGGAGCGTTTGACCAAGGAGGCTGCTGCCATTGTCGAGGGTAAGACCAGACAAGAGGCTTCTGAGAAGCCATACGTCATCAAGTACGGTCTGAACCACGTTGTCTCTTTGATTGAGAACAAGAAGGCCAAGCTCGTTTTGATTGCCAACGATGTTGACCCAATTGAGTTGGTTATCTTCTTGCCAGCTTTGTGTCGTAAGATGGGTGTCCCATACGCCATCATTAAGGGTAAGGCTAGATTGGGTACTTTGGTTCATCAAAAGACCTCTGCCGTTGCTGCCTTGACTGAGGTTAGAGCTGAGGACGAGTCTGCTTTGGCCACTTTGGTCTCTACTATCAACTCCAACTTCTTGGAGAAGTACGAGGAGAACAGAAAGCACTGGGGTGGTGGTATCTTGGGTGCTAAGTCCCAGGCCAAGCAAGAGAAGAAGGCTAAGGCTGCTTCCTCTGCTGCCTCTTCTGAGAAGAAGTAAGTTTGTTATGTACACTTTATATAAATTTTAATGGGAATGGGGAATCAAGGACTGAATTTTCTTAGTAGTCTCTTGAAATATATACTAAGGGTCTCACGTCTTCATAGTTTCAACCTTATAAGTCAGATACGCAAAGTTCGCGAATTTTCGTGCTGGCCAATGGCGGCGCTGGGAATGAAGTTTACTGAGCCGGAGGAATCGCATCATTTGAAAATTTAAAGCCAACGACAAACATTGAGAACCAAACAGCAGCAACATCACCTAGTTCATATTCACACAATGCTTGCCACACTTGCTGAAGCCCTTGAAGAGTTGAAGGAAGCCTTCGTTCCAACCGTTGCTAAGGCTGAGACCGAGGACGAGGAGGAAGAAGAAGAAGATGAGGAAGATGAAGATGAAGATGAGGAAGAGGAAGGTTCTGCTGACCCATTGGACAAGCTCAGAGAGGAGTGTGCTAAGGACCACCATATTGCTCCATATGTGCACCACTACGCCGAGTGTGTCGAGAGAGTCACCAAGGCTCAAGAGGACCCAGATTACGCTTCTAAGGATTACAAGGAGGACTGTGTGGAGGAATTCTTCCACTTGGAACACCACATCAATGACTGTGTCCAACCAAGACTCTTTGCCAAGCTCAAATAAGTCTCTTGGTAGAATGGTGGTGTTTTTGATTGTTGCATTGTTATAAGTTACATTTTTTTTCTCTATTGCAAAGGGTTATAGTTAGTATGCCCTAAAGAATGACAGCTGGGTGAATCTAACGTGGGTATGAAAGCATCTCCCCAAGCAGGCCTGCCTAATGTACATATTCGGGTTGTTTTGATCCAGGATCTTTTTCTTATTGTTTGCACATGACTCGTTATTTATTATTCATAAAAGTTGTTTAAAAAGAACAGATTACAGAGTATTTTTGATTGATGAGAGTGTAGGCTCTTTTATCCTTCCTACGATGATTATTGGTGTCCTGTTTGCTTCACTTTAGGACCTTACAGTTCCGTCTTATCTTGTTATGTGTCATTTGATCCGAGGATTAACCCCAGCTCAAAGATCAACACTTATCCCCTTGGAAGCCCTAGTATCATCACGTGCACTTACCAGAAGCCCTCTCAGGGCAGTCACGCTCTACCAACAAAACCCAGGCAACTCTCTAACTTCTCGCGAAAATTACCTCATTAATCGAAACATCTAGACATCGGACGCCTCGTGTGCATTCCGTGAAAAACTGAACAAAAGTTGATGGTCTAGCCATAGAACAAGAAGAAGTTTAAATCATCTACACAGAGCAAGTGAGTGATAAACGGACATAGTATTGAACGAATGATTGAATGGAAACGCATGGATTAAGTTATATGGTAATTCTTCCTGTTAGATGAATTTGATTTGGGAGCATTGAAGGACCAAGTTAATTGAATTGAAGATTCCATCTTGAACTACAGAGCACATAAGGAATCCAGTTGGAGAAGGCTCCATTATCAGAATTCACCGGCAGAGACATCAATCAATGGTTATCATCATTACTGCGCTATCCACAAAAACTCCACTGCTTTTCCAATGTCGATTATTGTTCCTACTCCAACTCTTGTCTTGACTGTTTACTAACTAATCTTTAGAAATGGCCAAGTCAAAGAACCACACAGCCCACAACCAAACCAGAAAGGCTCACCGTAACGGTATCAAGAAGCCACAAACCCACAAGTACCCATCCTTGAAGGGTGTTGACCCAAAGTTCAAGCGTAACCACAGACACGCTTTGCACGGTACCGCTAAGGCTTTGGCTGCTGCTCGTGCTGAGAAGAAGTAAATTTGATGCCTCTATTTTTATATAATAACTGGTGTTCGAAATTTGTTTCTGGGGAGTGAAGGTGTGTTTATGAGACAGTGTTCTGTTTGATATTGTTTAAATTGGATTTGCTAAAGGAAGAAGGTTTACAAGAAGAACACGATGCTTTGTCAATCATATAAAGGACTTGGTCCTATGTATATCATCTTAATGGTTTAGGAAATCTTTTAAAATCTCTGTCTGTTCTAGTTGTTCAGTACGGTCTTCGCCTTCACAAGTTTCAGTTTTTGTTTACTTTTGGTTTTTGTGTCACGGCGGCTAATACAGAAATCTCCAGCGCTATAAAAAGGAGGGCCGGCGTCATATCGTTCCTCGTATTTACCAATCAGCCGCCCAGTACAAGCACGATTGTTTTTGTAAAGATGTCTGTCCAAGTTGAAGAGAATCCAATGTCAGCTGAAGAAACCCAAGTGGTTAAGCCGATTGTCAACGCTACCAGACTTTATGTCAACAATGTCAGTTACCTGACTACTGAGAATGACATTATTGAATTGTTAAAGGACTTTGAAGTGTAAACAAAAACCTCTGAATCTATTTTATTTTGTTGTATGGAGATCTCTAACCGTGTTATCTAGTGTCTCTGTCTTAGTTCCAAGTCATACCGTTAGAGGGTTGAAGTCCTTTAAGCAGAAGTCCTTGGGTATCGCATATATTGACTTCTTGACCGAAGAGCAGGCCAATTTGGCAAAGGAGAAGCTCAACGCTGAGAAGTTGTGTGGTCGTCAACTCAAGGCTAAGAGTTTTATTCCATATTCTCCAAACGTTAGAAGATCTGGTTCTAAGACTCGCGCTGATGAGAACACCCCTATGTCTAGCATTGATGCCGTCGAAGAGGAAGAGAAGAAGAACATTGAGGAGTCATCTCCAAGTTCAAAGATTGATAATTTTGCCGAAGTTGGAGAAACTACTCCAACGAGACCTGTTTCTGATGTCACTGTTTATATCGGCCGTCTTCCATCTAAGGTTACCGATGGTGACCTTCGTGAGTACTTCCATGAGTACGTTCCAACTGAAGTTTACATATTCAAGAGTCGTAATGTGAGAAGTCATAAGCCATTCTTCAGACATGGTGTTGTCTCGGCATTGGTTACGTTGAGTTCTGAGAATGGTCTTTCAAGAGCCTTGGAGCAATTGAAAGATGTCAAGTTGAAAGGCAGAGTTCTTCATCTTAAGGCTGCCTACATATCCAAGGTTGAAGAGGTAAAGAGAGCCGCTGAAGCTCGTCAGAAGAAGTTAGAGGAATCTACATCTGGTATACACGCGGCCGAAGAAAAGGTTGACCCTGAGGAAGGAACTGTCGTTGAAAGTGAGCCAACCATCTAGACCCAAGATACATAGCACGTCGGGCACAAAAGTGAATGAGCTGCTATGACTTATCCATTAACTCCAGCCATCATCATTTAATTATAGCATTAACTTGCTTTCTGTATTTTTTTTTACCTCATTACTTCATAGGTGTATGAATGTGCTTGTTAATGTGTAGATATCTGTGAAGTTGTTTGACACAAAACATGCAGCAGATGATACGCTCTGCCTTATTGACACGCTGATCTCTGGCAGTGCTGGCTGCAAACCAAAAGTGAAAAATTTCCTTTCGCTGTGCTGAATTCTTCATTCATGCTGAAACATTCACGCAAACAAAAGGCATATTTGGTGTGCGGATGAAACTTCGAAAAACAAACGCAGTCCCAGTGTCGCAAACCCGTTCTGGCGCTGTGAGGGATCGCACGCAGTGTGTGAAAACTTGAAAAAGAGTTCAACCATCGAATCCACTCTCAACTGGGAAAGACTACCAAGCAAAACTATCAACAATGGGTATGTGGAACACAGAGAGGGATAGAACCGTACAAGGGACCATGACGAAACAGATGGCTTGATATGCTTGTGTTATTCGTATATGAACCAAGAACTATATGAAGAAGAACCTGTGGGCAGCAAAGGAGGTCATTGATGAGATATACTCAGATATAATATGCCAAATGATGGACTACAATGGATATCAAGGATCACAGTAACGTTATAATGTCATTTTCTAAATACATGGGCCTCGTACGGTATCCTCCAAAAGGGACATTAACACCATACTAACATCATCATTACAGGTAGAGTTATTCGTAACCAAAGAAAGGGTGCTGGTTCTATCTTCGTCTCTCACACCAGATTGAGACAAGGTGCTGCCAAGCTCAGAACCTTGGACTACGCTGAGCGTCACGGTTACATCCGTGGTGTTGTCAAGCAAATTGTCCACGATGCTGGTCGTGGTGCTCCATTGGCCAAGGTTGTCTTCCGTGACCCATACAAATACAAATTGCGTGAGGAGACTTTCATCGCTAACGAGGGTGTCTACACTGGTCAATTCATCTACGCTGGTAAGAAGGCCTCTTTGAACGTTGGTAACATTTTGCCATTGGGTTCCGTCCCAGAAGGTACCATTGTCTCTAACGTTGAGGAGAAGCCAGGTGACAGAGGTGCCTTGGGTAGAACCTCTGGTAACTACGTCATTGTCATTGGTCACAACCCAGACGAGAACAAGACCAGAGTGAAATTGCCATCTGGTGCCAAGAAGGTTTTGTCCTCTGACGCTAGAGGTGTCATCGGTGTCGTTGCCGGTGGTGGTCGTGTTGATAAGCCATTGTTGAAGGCTGGTCGTGCCTTCCACAAGTACAGAGTCAAGAGAAACTCTTGGCCAAAGACTCGTGGTGTTGCCATGAACCCAGTTGATCACCCTCACGGTGGTGGTAACCATCAACATATTGGTAAGGCTTCTACCATCTCTAGAGGTGCTGTTCCAGGTCAAAAGGCTGGTTTGATCGCCGCCAGAAGAACTGGTTTGTTGCGTGGTACTCAAAAGACTCAAGATTAAGCTTAACATGTTCTATAATACGCTTTAATGTGAAGGATCTGGGGTTTTTGTTGTTCTGAAAATAAATCACAATGTACGTTAGTCATTATATGCTCTTTGTAGATTATTTGCTATTTACTCGTCTTCTGGCAATGCTACACTAGTGAGCTTTGAGAGGATCAAGTCAAACTTGTGTCCCACATAGAGTGTTGCGATGAGAAGACCAATGTTAAACCCAGCTAGGATAATGAATGGGGCACCCATCCAATAATCAGCTGAATACCCGCCAATCTTGGAGATGATCAAGATACCGAACCCACCAAACAGACCATAGACACCAGAGATTGCACCATTATGAGCACGATGTTTATCGGTACATAGAGACATCGATGTGATGATATGACCAATTTGGGAAGCACCAAAAAAACAACACATTACTATGGCCAGTGCACTTCTTGGATTTCCAACGAACGCAAATCCAAACGTAGAGGTTATACCACAGATCGTAGTAAGGATCATCGAGTTCTTACGACCATATGTGTCACAGATGTAGCCAAAAATCGGGGCGAATAATAATGAAACGGTATTGGTGATACCTGTCAAGATGGCAGCCTGAATATATGCCTGTCTGCAAGTTCTCTCATCACCTGCAGTACACATCCCATTCTTGTAGTAGTAATTGTTGACATAGAGAGGGATGAATACAGATGTGACAACTGTTGTAGAGCGAGCAAGAAATCCACCAAAATAGGCCAAAGCGATTTTAGGGTTCTTGGCTTCCTCAAAGCCTAATTTAAACAATTCCATGTAGCTCTTATCTTGCTCTTGTCTTGCAGTCTCCGCCTCTTCCTCTTCAAGGGCCTCAAGAACATCATCGTATGGTGTCAAGTACTTGGTAAGGTATGGGATTCTCAATCTTTTAGAAGAGAATAAACCATAAGATAAGACAAGGGAACAGAGTATAGAAATACCACCAACAATGATGTAGGAATGCTTCAAAGCTTGTTTTGGAGGTTCAACTTCACCAAACTTAGCTGGAAGGGGTAGATATACAACGACAGAGAACACAGCTCCACAACCTGTAGCGATACCAATGACAGACGTGAGTTTACCATTTCTCTTTGCAGGAATATCTTCATCGTCGAGGTTCGCAGTCTCTGGAGATGATTCTTCCAAGTCTTGTTCCTCTTGTTGATTCCATCTGAACAAGGACTTCAATTCGAAGCCAGATGCACTCAGTTCAGCAAGCATAGCAGTCATCATGGACGCAGCAGCAGTAGCACCGAGAGCAAAGAACAATCTAAATAATAGCAATTCCGGAAAGACATTCTTGGCCAGCGTGTATACCATCAATGCCACCCCCATCAAGAATAAACCAACAACAGAGATGTATTTAGCACCGATTTTATCGCTGAGGGCACCCAGGAATGGGCTCACACTCATCGAGAGCAACTCATCTGCCACACCAAGTGTACCAATATAGTCACCTATCTTTGTGGATACTCCTAGGACGTCTGTTAGGAAGAACGCTTGAGTCGATGAGAGAAAGACTGCAAACGATATCGTGGAGAAGCAGGCGAATGCAAAGGCCAGGAAGTTGAGCTTTGTATAAGGTTTATTGGAAGACATCCTGTCTTGGACAACAGCACTCAAATATTCTTCAACAAGGGGGTAGAAGTAACAATGGCACTCTCACCCAACCCAAGAAGTTCCATAAACGAACTATCGCACCCTCAAACGGTGAATATCGATAAAGCCGAGATGGTCACATACCGTTGCCCTGGCAATTTAACTGTTATGAGCCCAGGATATGACTTCGCGAACGCGTAAACAAAAACAAACTGAAGCATAAACAAAGAAACCATGAAAGAACTCACGAAGGAGACACGACAGAGGGCCGAAGAATGCACGTAGAGGAACTCATCATAGACGGCTTCAAGTCCTATGCGACAAGAACGGTCATCTCGGGGTGGGACCCCCAGTTCAACGCCATCACGGGTCTCAACGGATCAGGTAAGTCCAACATCCTTGACGCCATATGCTTCGTGTTAGGTATCTCCTCGATGGCCACTGTGAGAGCATCAAATTTACAGGATTTAATCTACAAAAGAGGCCAGGCTGGTGTCACCAAGGCAAGTGTCACCATCGTGTTCAATAACACAGACTCCTCAAGATCACCGATCGGATTTGAGACAGTTCCAAAGATCTCCGTTACTAGACAGATCGTGATGGGTGGTACAAGTAAGTACTTAATCAACGGTCATAGAGCACAGCAGCAGGCAGTTCTGCACTTGTTTCAATCGGTGCAGTTGAATATCAACAACCCGAACTTCTTAATCATGCAAGGTAAGATTACAAAAGTTTTGAACATGAAACCTTCAGAAATATTGTCCTTGATCGAGGAGGCTGCAGGTACCAAAATGTTCGAAGATCGTAAAGACAAAGCGGAGAAAACCATGGCTAAGAAGGAGACAAAACTTCAGGAGATCAGGGCTTTGCTTGCTGAAGAGATTGAACCAAAATTAGAAAAATTGAGAAATGAGAAGAGAACGTTCCTCGAGTTTCAGCAGACCCAATCCGATTTGGAGAAATTATCTCGTGTGGTGAATGCTCATGACTTCTCCAAACTTTCCAAAAGATACTATGCATTGCAGCAACAATTCGAATCGCAGAAATCCATGTTGGATAATGGTGTTAGCGATATTGGCAGATTGACTAACGAGATTGCTCACTTGACGGAAGATTTGGAAAGAATCAAGAAAGAAAGAGAGCAATATGCTTCTAAAGGTAACAGATTGAAAAATTTGGAAACGAAGCAAGCTGAAATCTCCAAGACTCTCACGAGATTGAATACTTCGAAGAGTCTTACCGTTGAGAACTTGAAAGATGAAGAAAGGAAGAAAAACAGCTTGCTTAAACAGATCGAGACTTTGGAAACTGATTTGGAACACAGATTAGCTTCACATAAAATACTTGAACAAGACTATAACAATGCAAAATCTCATCTGGAAGCGCTAAAGAACAAACACTCCAAGAAGGAAGAATTGCTCTCAACATTGACTACTGGTATCTCATCCAAAGGCCAATCGGGTGGTGGTTATACTGCTCAATTACAAGAAGAGAGACAAAAATTCACAGAGACCAGTGTCTCCATTGAACAGGCAAAACTCAAGGCTAAACATCTTCTTCAAGAGAACAGGGCAAATGAGCCAAAGCTCGCAAAGGCTAAACAAGAGTATGATGTCTTTGTGCAGGAACTCGAGGGATTCAAACAAAAGAAAGTCCAATTGGAACTGCAACTTCAGAGTCTCGGTTTTGATCCTGAAAGGGAACGTGAGCTCAGGGCCAGAGAAGGGCAACTGAGCAGAGAGTTACAAAAGATGTCTGGTGAGGTGAACTTCTTAAAACGTAAAGTTGCCAATTTGGAATTCAACTACTCGAGACCAAATGCAAACTTTAGTGATTCGTCTGTCAAAGGCGTGGTTGCACAGTTGTTCCGTCTTAATGAAAGTAATATGGAATCTGCTACTGCCCTCGAAGTCGCAGCTGGTGGAAGATTGTACAACGTTGTTGTGGATAATGAAGTCACAGGTTCTCAACTTCTAGAGAAAGGTCAATTGAGAAGGCGTGTTACGATCATCCCATTGAACAAGATTGCGGCTCGTACCCTTTCTGAGACGCAAGTGCATATCGCAAAGGAAATCTGTCCCGGCAAAGTGGAACTGGCATTGAACCTAATCGGTTATGAACCTGAAGTTTCAAGGGCCATGGAATTCATCTTTGGTACAAGATTGATTTGCAAGGATGCCGAGACTGCTAAACAGGTTACATTCCATCCACAGATACGAGCAAGAAGCATTACTCTTCAAGGTGATACTTATGATCCAGAAGGTACTTTATCCGGTGGCTCAAGAAGAGGTGGCGCATCTGTCCTTGTGAACATCCAACAGTATAATCAATTAAATGATCAATTCCAAGGTAAACAAAATGAGCTCAGATCTATCCAAAATGAACTTCATCAATTACGAGACTTGTCTCAAAACACCAAATCTGTTCAGAATGAACTCAATCTGACATCTCATCAGATCCAATTGTCTGAGAAGAATTTGAAGACCAACGTTGCAAGTCAGCTCTTGAACAAGTTCGAATCCAATATCCAAGAGATGAAGTCCTTAGAACAATCTGTCATTAAAAAACAACAATTGGTTCAAACGATATCGGCAGAAATTCAAAAGATTGAAGTTGATATGAAGGAGTTCAATAGTAATAAAGGTGACAAGTTGAAAGAACTTGAAGCTGAAGTACAACAGCTTGGTAAAGAGATCCCAGAACATGAAAGTCAGTTGGAGAAGGCTGAAGACATTTTCCAGTCCTCGCAGGTTGAGATTGAACAGTTAGGTTCTGATTTGCAAAGTGCTAGAGAATCTATTGTTGAAGTCGATGGTTCTATTCAAGAGCTTTCACAGCAGTCCAAATCTATGGAAAGAGATCTTTTAGAACAATCAACATTATTGGAGACCGTCAACGCCGAAGTGCAAACTGAAAAGGAGAGTCAAATGGGTATGAATGAAGAGTTTAAGGAGTTGAACAAAGCCTTGAAAGCCAAGAACCAGGAAATCAGCGATATCAAGCTGAACTCTCAGAAATTGGGACATGAAGTTCAGAAACTGGAAAGCACTGTTAACTCTCTAAGAAATCATTTGGAAGGACTCCTTGAAGAGAACAGCTGGTTATCTGATGAGAATATTGTTGACTCTGTTATTCGTGAATATCCGAATGTTGACCTTGATGACTTGAAGCAGCAGATTGCACATTTACAAGAGAGGTTCCAGACTATGAAGAGAAAGGTGAACTCGAACATTATGAGTATGATTGATAACGTTGAGAAGAAAGAGAGTTCTTTGAAACAGATGATAAGGACTATTGAGAAGGATAAGGCTAAGATTGAGGAGACTATTGTAACGTTGAACGAATACAAGAGAGACACTTTGATCAAGACATGGGAGAAGGTGAGTACCGATTTCGGTCAAGTGTTTGGAGATTTGTTGCCAAATTCCTTCTCTAAGCTTGAACCACCCGAAGGGAAAGACATCACTGAAGGCCTCGAAGTTAAGGTTAGGCTTGGCAAAGTGTGGAAGGACTCACTTGTTGAGTTATCTGGTGGTCAGAGATCCCTTATTGCATTGTCTTTAATCCTTGCTTTGCTTCAATTCAAGCCTGCTCCGATGTATATCTTGGATGAAGTCGATGCTGCTCTTGATCTTTCGCATACACAGAACATTGGTCATCTGATCAAGACTCGTTTCAGGGGTTCTCAATTCATCATTGTTTCGTTGAAGGAGGGTATGTTCACCAATGCTAATCGTATCTTTAGAACAAGATTTCAAGATGGTACATCTGTTGTTAGTGTTATGTGACTTTTTGAACGTTTTTTTCTACAATGAATAAGAAGAGAAAAAAGTATAATCTAGTATAGTAATCTAATAAACTTCCAAAATGTAACGAGAGTTCTCCTTCATTTCTTCAACCTCATGAGCAGCATCGACTTCAACACCTCTCTCCTTGGCCTCTTCGGCAACTATGTCCTCCAGGGCAGCGGTGACATCTGGAACTGGCCAGACAGGACCGCACAAGTAGAAGGAACCATTTTTCTTAACGATACAGTCCTTCAGCTCTGGCAAGGTTTGTCTAATACGGTCCTGGATATAGATCTTTTCTGGTTGGTCTCTTGAGAATGCAGCACCGATATGAGTGATGATACCAGCAGCCTTATAAGCTTCCCACAATTCACCATAGAGGTATTCTTCCTTTCTGTGTCTAGCACCCAGATACAAATAGATCTCACCAATTGGCAGACCTTGCTCTTTTTGCCAGATCTTTTCTTCGACAAAGGCCTTAAATGGAGCCAAACCGGTACCAAGACCACTCATGACGATAGGTTGAGTGGATAATGGTGGTAGCTTCATAACGGAAGGTTTGACAGAAACGACCAATTCGGAACCAATGGCCAATTCAGATAAGTATCTAGAACATTGACCAAATCTCTTGCGTTTTCTAGCATCGACCCAATCGACAACGACAATCAACAAATGGACAGCATTTGGATGCATCTTTTGAGAAGACGCGATAGAATATTCTCTTCTCTTTAATGCTGGAACCAAAGACACCAATTCTTGCAAAGAGGGTCTAGCAGATGGGAATAACTCAAAGACGTCCGTGTAACTGTAGAACTCAATATCTTGGAACTTCTTCAACTCTTCGACACCTTCAGCAGAACCTAATTTCTCCAATTGCTTCTTTTCCTTCTCATCTTGAGCAAATGGGGCTAAAGTCTCATAGAATCTCTTTGCTGGTTTACCTAACAAGTCCAAGTTATCAGTGAATGCTTGGAACACTGTTCTAGTCTCCACCAAATCGTTGTTGTCCTTGTTTGGCACTTGGATCAAAGCATTTGGATCCAAACCGTAAAACTCGATGAATCGGTTGATCTCTTCAGAGTCATTTCTACCATGGACACCCAATGCCTCACCAATATCATACGTCAAACCAGTGCCAGTGATGTCAAACTCAATGTGGAAGATATTTCTTGAATAATCAGAAGGAGTAACACGACGATTCTCTTGCACCTTCACGACAAAGTTACGGACTGGCAAATCTGGTCTCAAGTTGTTCTGAGTTTTGAAAGATTCAGAGAATGCTAACTTCTTAACGACATCAACATAAGTAGAGACTTCAGGGAAATCAGGCTCCGGAATAGATCTTGGGTTAGCGTCGAAGGACGATTCAGTCAAGAACACTGGGAGTGAGACCTCATTCTCCTCCAATGGCAACTCAGCCCATTTACGATCAATTTCGAATTCCTTAATACCCTTAGGGAATACAGATTCCTCAATGATCGAAGTAATGACGGCGGCCAACAACTCAATCTCAGAACCAGCAGATTGCCACAAGGTTCTAACAATGTCGTTGATTCCTAACTGTGGAGCTGCATACTTCCAGAAGATGGCTTGGATAGCAATCAAACCGGTACGGCCCTGTGCCTCTGGCAATTCACCAATGGCAGCGAGATCGATGATGACCAACTTGTTTTGATTTTTTGCGATATTACGGCGGAACTGGACCGGTAGAGAGTTAGCAAACTCATTTAAATCTGATGGTAATCCCTCTTGAACCAAGATGATAGTACCTTGAGACTTCAAAGTCTTTGTAACGTTAAAGTTGTTCAAAAGAGTCTTGTCATCTACAACAATCAAATCAGCAGAGTCAATTTCGCCAACGATAGTTGAGCCTGCAGAGGCAGAGATCTGAGCTTGGTAAACACCACCAGCGACTTCGTTATCAAACTTGGATCTATATTTCAAGCTGATTTGAGAATCCAATGAGAAGGCATGGGCAATCTTGGAAGCAGCATTGATATATTTGGAATTATCCAAAGACCAAAAGATGAAGTCACCGTGTGGAACAGTGGTACCGTTAGAAGCAATGTTTGACTTCCTTGGAACAACAACGAAGGAGCTAACGATTTGTTCAACAGCGATAGAAGACCAGACGAAAGTTGGGGAGTAAATAAACTCAGAGACTTTGATCTTTGAAGATAAACCGTTGAGGAAGATCGTTGCATTAACATTGGACTTCAAAAGAGAGGACTGGTTGTTCAAAGATTGTCCGATTACAGTCAAAGATTGGGTAGATTCTGGGATCACGGAGATGAAGGAATCAGAGTTGAATGGCAATGGGATTCTAGTAACGATGACGCCGATGGTCAAGTCTTTAGAGAGGTTCAAAATCTCCTTGGCAAACAACTCGGACTCCAAGGAACCATAGATGACGAAGACATTAGTGGCATCTTTATGACCATAGTACTCGAATGGCTTGTAAGACGTGCCGAATACCTTGTTCAAAGATTCCAGGGCGGCTATAGGTCTCTTTGCCACAGGCAATTGTTTCCAAATTGGAACAGATGCCTTCAATTGGCAGTAAGCTTCAACCAATTTGTCCTGGGAGATAATATCTTCAAACTTTGAGGACTCTTTCAAGTAGGACCCATCGTACAAGTTCAAAGAGGATTGCAACTGGGAGTAAATGAGGGATAGCAAAGCGGTATGCTGAGTCTCTGATTTGTTCAATGGAGTGAAAACAACGTAGTTCAACGCATTTGCAACGTTCAATGGGGTAACATAGTTGGAGACCAAGGATCCAGACTCACCATCGTAGTCCAATGCGGAGACATGGAAGGATAGCTTATCCTTCTGGGTGGACAAATTTGGTTGGAAGTATGGCAAAGAGTTACCAGATGTGACAACAGGCACAACAGAATCACCCAAATAACCTAACAGAGCACTACCAGCACCTGATCTGATCTCGAACTCAGAGACAGATGGAACAACACCATGACCATTCTGTCTATGCAACGTGGACCATAACTTCAAAGCGACATCCTCATTACCAATGGATCTGTAGGAGAAGATCTTTGAAACATTTGCATAGATAGCAGATGAGATGAGCGTCAATGGAGTGGCATACACAGTTCCCTTCACAGCAAGAGGGTCCTTTGCAATACCAAAGGGGTTCGACACAGAGGCAGCAGCCAAGTGAGTGATTTTCTCAGAGACAACTGAACCTTCGGCGGAGACTGTCATCTTTGGGAGAATTCATGTTCCACTGAAAGAAAACAGAGGGAAAAGTTGCCCATTTTATGCCCCGAGATGGTCATCAGCCACACCGAATTTGGCGCATTTCACGTGACCTAAAGTGGCTAAATATCCAGAAGGGGGAATTTCCTAGTGAAGAAGTCTTCGCGAACTGTTTGACGGGTGGCTGATAAACAACCAAGGAATTTGATCTTTTATCTCTTATGTTTCGATATTTTGATTCACTACTCTGTTGATATTTCCCTTTGACAGTGAATCTGCTGCCGACTGATATGACCTCCAAACCTCTGAAGGAACTACGTTTGTCCATCATAGGTGACGACGATGAGAAGCAACTGCTACTTGAATCCCCAGATCTCGATGTCATATTCTCCATGATTCATGACTCGCAGGATTTGGACCAGATCTTGGTCATCTTATATTCATTGACCTTAAATGGAGAGTGTATTGACAAGCTCTTGCAGCACGACTTATTGAATCTCGTGATGGGACTAAGCTATAATCATTTCTCCATATGTCTTAAGATCATGAGCAATGTCCTATCTTCCTTGGCACCCATTGATTTGGACAGCGATGCCGGGACTCACTTCATCGATCTCTTGGAGCAGAAGCTATCCAGGGGATCTATCGGTGATCAGATGGAAATCCTTAATCTGATCCCGTATTTACCAGCATTGGAAAAACTATTGCACCCATGTCTTCAACTTCTTACCCAATTGATTTCACCTTCTCAGTTTGACTATGATTATTCGTATGAGTACAATCCTTCACCACAAGGCCCTATCTCCATACTTATGGCTCCGCTGTTATTCGCCATTGAACACCTGATGTACCCTGATGATTCCGGTACGATAATTAATGAAGTTATCCCGAAGGATACCTATTTCGCCATCTCTTCGTATCTCAAGTCCCAGGACTATGAATTACAAATGGGGAGCATTACATTATTGGTCCACTATTCCCTGGATTCTACACTTTCTGAATCTGCTAAATGGGTCAACATCCAGAAGATGCTGCCGGTCTTGATCGATCTTATCGATATGGATAACGAAAAGAGATATAACCCATTTATGCTTCTTTCTCAATTGTGCCTGCATTTCGATAAAGTAAATGACTTCCTCATGGATTGTAATATCATAACCAAATTCACCGATCTGATTGAGACCTATGATATGGATTCTTCATTGGAGAAGTTGAGTGATTTAATGATGATTTTATCATCTGTGACGTCGAACAATGAAGCCAATAGGAAAGCCATTATAAACAACAAGATGGTTGGAGTCATGGAGTCAATTTTCATCAATTATGATAAGAATTTACAACTGACGATTTCGACTTGTTATCTATTGAGATCTCTATCTAGATCGGTGGCCAATTTAAGAACGTATTTGAATGAGATGGTTATAATACCCCAGTTAATCCATATTTTGAAATCGACTGGATCTCGTCAAATGAATATATTGAAGAGTGTCATATTATCCATCATTGCGAACCTGTGTCTAGACTTTTCACCACTTAGGAAGAAGATCATTTCTAAATCCGTTTTTGAACTGTTATCTACGTTAATGCGTCAAGGCGATACTCAGATGACCATCAATTCATTATTTGTGATCAGACATATAATTTATAATGAGAATGACATCAGTATAAGACACCAATTGTTGGATGTTGTGAGTGTGGATGACCTAATGGGATACTGTACCAGCGAAGAATTATCGATCCAAGAACAGGCACTGAATGTCATAAGAAATTTGACATGTCATAAGAAGGAATTAAACATGGTCCTTGAAACGGAAGGATTTTGGTCATTTGTTGAACAAAAATTAGATCTACAGAACAAGGGGATCCTGGAGTGTGTTATCTATATCATTGTTAATATCAGTGCCACAGATGAATCTCATAGGGACATGATCATGTCCCATGGTGGTATTCTTTCGAGGCTGCATGATATTATGAATACCACGGATGAGTCTATTATCATAGCCTCTATATGGGTTATTATCAACTTGGGCTGGTTGGATAACGTTCAAAGAACCGGTGAATCTAGTGGAGTTATCCGAAGTGATGATAGTGTCATGCATCGTATTCAAAAGCTGAAAGCGATGGGCTTCGTTGAACAGTTGAAGGGTATTGTAGAGAGGTTTGATAGTCTGGAGATCAAGGAGAGAGGAAAGGTTGCGTTGAGCAATTTGGAGCATTGATATCATAATTGATCACTATAATGTAATTGGCTGTACGGGTGTAGACGTGTAAATCGTTAGGCGCCACACATCAAAACATTGGACGTTCAGTGTTGACCATTTATACCCATCTCAGATAGCTTCACAAAGAAGGAAGACGAGCCCCCATCAGCGACAATGAACAGCATCATCTTGGGACTGGGTGTGTCGACTATTGTGATCATAAGTACATACTTATACCTATCGAAACCGCCAAGGGAGTATGCGACGTGTAAGCAGGAGTTGGAGAGGCTGATGTGCTCGTTAGAACAAGGGATGGCTCAAGATATCGACGAGTACTATGCCGGATATCAGGAATACACCAAAGAGGATCGGACCTATAAGCTGAACTACTTCCAGGAGGAACTGTTGAAGGAGTTGATCAAGTTGGACGATGTTGACTTGACTGTCATTCAGGACCAGGAAAGAAAGCTGGAACTCAAGCAGCTGCGTAAAGATGCCATCAAGAGGATCCAGGGGCTGCTGAAAGGGTTGGATGAATTCAGGGGGAAGCTGTAGTGGTATTTCTTGTATTAATGTACTGCCTTTGTTCATACATTGATGTGCTGTAGTATTACTCTCATCGAAGAGCAGTCGGGTGAATTATCCGGTGGACTTGGACTTGGGGGTGGGGGTCACATACGTACGATACCAATAGACAATACACTATGCTATATAAAACGGAGCACAGTATAACTAAGGAGTGCTCTATACTGTATATTGTATAGAACAAACAGAGCAGAACTGCAGCCTTGGACAGGATCAACTTTATATAATCTGCCGAAGTGACACATAAAGGTGTTACCCGGTGTTTCTCTTAAGTGTCTCAAACAGGGTCCAGGATTCTTTTTCCGATGACAAGGCAAAAGATCACAGACAACAATTTACATCCCGGAACGATTGACAGAGTGATATATCAGTGGGCTACATACTTACTACGTAGAACAATCATTAATGCGATATAGTAGATTATAGGCCCTGAAAGAAAACAGTAAATAGCAGTTAAATAGCTCCCCATAAAAACCGCTGTCACGCCCAGCCACCCACCCGCTGTGCTTTTGTTTTTGTTTTGCCATTCCCGGGCCGCGTGAGTTTTTTAGTGGGCGCAGAGGTATAAAAGGGTGGGCAGTTGCTGTTGTCTGCCTCTGGTTTTACGAATTGTTGTTTGGTTGGTTGAACAGATATTCAATTGAATTGATAACAATGTCAGACAACGAATCCATCGATTCCCAATTCGACCCCCAGGCCTATGTCCCAGAAGATGCCCAGTCAGAACTGAGTGGCATGGCTTCACAACCTACAAACTCCATCAGACTTGTACCAACAGAGACGGCTAAGTCGTTACAGTCTATGGGTGTGCAACAAGAGGCCCCAATCCCTGATGTCAATGCCCCTGCAACAGTCAAGAACGCGATCTTCCCAGAAGAATATACCCTTGAAACACCTACCGGTTTAGTGCCAGTCAGTACACTTCATGATATTGGTAGAACCCCTACAAACTTATCAAGATCGAGGACAAACCACATCAATTCTTTACACTCCACAGACTCTAATGAGGACTCCAGTGGCAAAGAACAAGAACAAGAACAAGAACAAGGGATAGACCCTGAGATTGAGTTTGTCACTTTTGTCACCAACGACCCTGAGAACCCCCATAACTGGCCAACGTGGATCAAATGGGTCTACACAATTAACTTGTCCCTATTGGTTATCTCTGTGGCCTTTGGTTCCTCATGTGTCACGGGTGGTCTTGGTCTCGTCAACGAGAAGTTCCATGTCAGTACAGAGGTTTCTACTTTGACTTGCTCCCTTATGGTTCTTGGCTTCTCTGTGGGCCCTCTTATTTGGTCTCCATTATCTGAACAGATTGGTCGTCAACCAGTCTACTTTATCTCTCTTTTCCTCTACGTCATTTTCAACATTCCTTGTGCAGTTGCAAAGAACATTGGTACCCTATTGGTGTGTCGTTTCCTATGTGGTGTGTGGGCATCTTCAGGTCTTTCCCTTGTTGGTGGTTCTATCGCTGATATGTTCGATGCTGAGACCCGTGGTGAAGCCATCGCCTATTTTGCCTTTGCCCCTTACTGTGGTCCTGTTTTCGGTCCTTTGGTGTGCGGTTGGATCAACGTCAAGACAGGAAGATTTGACTTGATCATCTGGGTCAATATGGCATTTGCTGGTGTCATGTGGATCAGTTCCTCTCTTGTCCCTGAAACCTATGCCCCAGTGATTCTTAAGAAGAGAGCCAAAAGATTGAGAAAAGAAACTGGAAACCCAAAGATCATGACAGAACAAGAGGCTCAAGGTCTATCCCTCAAGGAATTGATCCAGTCATGTCTTGTCAGACCATTATACTTTGTATTCTCAGAACCTGTGCTTGACCTCATGTGTTTCTACGTCTGTTTGATCTATGCTCTTTTATACGCCTTCTTCTTTGCATACCCAGTCATCTTTAACGAGTTATACGGCTATAATGATGCATACATCGGCCTCATGCTTATTCCTATCCTTATCGGTGCCTGTCTCGCGTTGGTCACAACACCAATCTTGGAGCGTAAGTACGTCGCACTCACACACAGACGTAAACCAACACCAGAAGATCGTCTCATAGGTGCCATGATTGGTGCTCCATTCGCTGCCATCGCTTTATGGATTCTTGGTGCTACTTCATACAAGCACATCATCTGGGTGGGTCCAGCGTCCTCTGGTATTGGCTTTGGATATGGTATGGTTTTGATCTACTACTCAATCAATAACTACATCATTGATTGTTATGCCCTATATGCTTCATCTGCACTTGCCACAAAAGTGTTCTTGAGAAGTGCCGGTGGTGCTGCATTCCCATTGTTTACTCCACAGATGTATAGAAAGCTGGGTCTCCAATGGGCAAGTTGGTTATTGGCTTTCATCGCCACGGCGATGGTGCTGATCCCATTCGGTTTCTATTTCTATGGTAAAACACTAAGAGGAAAGTTGTCAAAAAAGAACTATGCCTTGGCATGAGGCTCATTTATACATCTAATATAATAATATAATATCATAGTGACATTATAGTTCATGCTTCTATATATACAATCACTCGATCAACTCCAAGACGGACTTGTACGAATGACTAACACAATCAGGAACACCGCATCCATTACTAAACGCCATGCCGCCGTAAGACAACAAGCCGCTAAACTCCTTTTCCAAAGAATGATGGAATGACTGTTTCAAATCATCGTATCCAACATGGAATTGTGGGAGACAGTCTTGGATATATTCGCTCTCAACATGCGCATCCTGTAATGAGACCCCTAAATGCGATTCAACAGCTCTGATTGATTCCTGAGTCATCTTATCAATATCACTTGGTGGATGAATGAGGAAATGTCCACCAGTCATGATTGTCAACTTTGTATACCCCTTTTCTCTGAACACTGGTTTCAATTCAACTTCGCCAGTGTTAAGACAGTCAAGGGTTGGGAATAACGAAACCCTTCCTTTCTCTATGTCTGAATCAAAAATGACACCCAGTATACCATGTCGATTCTTGTTTGATAATGGGATCAAATAACCAAAACCGCGATATGGTAAAACATCCTTTGGCAAGTATACATTGGTTAATAGGATGGATATTGATGATAATTTCGATGCGACGGAACTCGTCGCCGTTTCAGGAATCAATTTGGAGAATAATTTCGGGTTTATTGTTGAATGAACATGATCATACTGTTCATCCTGGATCAATAACATGTTTTCCCTCTGTTTGATTGATCTCACTGGTGTATTAAGTTTAACTGTACTCCTTGTTTTCAAGGATTCGTGTAGCATTTTAGGGAAAACACCCAGTCCATCGGTGAATGTAATCATTGGGAATTTCTTCAACACTTTAGCTAAGTTCTCTAAGGAGTATTCACTTTGAAACTTGGATTCGTAGCTTGTTAGTAGTGGCGATAACCCATTGATCTTCTCCCTTTTGAACAAAGACTTAATCACAGATCCATATTGCTGTTCACCTTCAAACATGGCTTTCATGACGGTCTTAGCACTCAACTTCCGGATGTCACCAGCATAAATACCGTGATATATGGCACTTATGACATTTTGCGCTAGTTGGGGTCCAAATCTTCTCGTTATGAAAGAATCAACACTCTCATCATGGATCTTAGTAGATTTCTTGAATGGCTCTTTTATGAAACCACCAACCAGACCTGAACCAAGTGGACTTGATATGAAATGTTTAAAGGACTTCCAACTATTAGGGACTTGCACCAATTTATCGCCAGGTGATAACAGATACTTCTTATTCGATTCGCTATCGCCCGGTATGACGTTGATCTGGTCCTTAGATCCCAGCTTTAACAGTGTATCGATGATAATGACAGTCCCATCACTCGCACCCCTCAGAGTACGAGGACCCTTCTCTAGAATTACTTTCTCACCATTCACATCAGTTTTCTGCGATTGGATATAACCACCAATGGTGCTTGCTGAGTCGTAGAGAGTCAGTTGAACATCGGGGCGGAGTTGTTTGAGGAAATGTCCATATGATAGGCCAGAGACACCAGCACCGATAACTGCCACCTTAGCACCTTGTTTCAACACCATCCTTTGTGTCTCCCTTGTGTTTTAATTAGATTCCTCAGACCAAGTATGGTGTGATGGTGACAGCTATACGAGAATCAATAATACCCGAGTTGTTGATGTCCATGCTGCTCGTACCATCCCCTGAACTAGGAATTATTCGCGAATGATTGTGGCCTCTACCGATCCCCATTACGGGACAAAACCACCACAAATTAAGTCCCGAATGGTGAACCTCCGAAGAACTTACCTAATCTGTTATATAACCACCATCCCCGATACGGCCGATTTGGCCCAGCGCCCCAGGCTTCTTTCCACTTTCCGCCTCGGCTGACACAAAGAATGTCCCAAATTTCCGGTTTTGCGGGGAACTGATAATTTTTTAGTCGATACTTTCAAACACTCAAACCTTCCTCGGTAGCAAAAGTCTCGAGCGAGAGAGGGACTGCCCCGCTAGTCGTGGAAGGAAACGAATATAAAAAGGGCAGAACGAGCAGTTGTGATAATCCTCTTCTGGTGCTGAAATGAAGTAATAACAAGTGAAAGAACAATGGCGTCGCTTACTTCGATCCTTAAGCCAGAACAGTACTCCGTCGACGGGCAGTTCGACATCGACGTTCTCAAGCGCAGCATGCCTTTGCCCCAAATCAAGGCACCTGGGAAACAGTCCAAAAAGGTGCCAGGGAGTGAGCAAGAGGGCCACTCTTCCGCTTATCGGTCCGCGTACGTGGATCAATTGGTCAATAAAGTTGCTCCGGAGTTCGATACGATGCTCAAAACGTTCGAATATGCAGCCGATCGCTATGCTGATTTGCCATGCTTGGGCACACGGCTGCCAAAAAGTGATGGCACATACGATACCAAGTTCACCTATGAGTCTTATAAAACCGTCAGAGAGAGACGGAATAGGATCGGTGCTGGTATCAGAACCCTCCTTGGCCGTGATGATAAGTACATTGTGGGTCTCTACAGTGCTAACAGAGCAGAGTGGGTCATCACGATGTTGGCAACACAGGCTTATGGCTTGATCTATACGGCCTTGTATGACACGCTTGGGCCCTCTACATCGGCATATATACTCAATTTCACAGAGACTCCGATCATTGTGGTTGCTAGAAACAAACTGTCCACTATCCTCCAACTCAAGAAGAACGATGGGCTCCCACATTTGAAATTTGTCGTCACTATGGAACCGTTACATTTGGCGCAAGATTTTGGTTTGATCCAACTAGCTGAGTCCCGTGGTGTTCGTCTCCTGGACTTCAACCAGCTGGAACAGATAGGCATTTCAAACCCGTTGCCTATCATCCATCCAACTCCAGATACGACATATGGTATCTCTTTTACATCTGGAACAACTGGAAACCCAAAAGGTGTAGAAATCACACAGCGTATGACCGCGGCATTCGTCGCTTTCAGTCTTGGATCCGTTTGTTGTGAAGCACCTCAAAATGAGCAGACTAGGGTGTTTTCATTCCTACCATTGGCCCATATCTATGAAGTGTCCAATCTAAGTATGCAATTGACCCAGGGTTGTTCCATTGCATTCCCACCAGATCCCTCGCCCTTGAAATTGGGTGAGAACCTGGGCATCGTGAAACCTCATCTCGTTGCACTAGTCCCAAGAATCTATACCAAGATGGAGGCTGCACTCAAAGACAAGATGTCGAACTCTGTCCTTGGCCGTCAACTACTCAAAGGCATTGAGTCCAAGATTGAGAGATCCACAGATGATGAATTATCCCATTCATTGCTATTGGACTCTGTGTTCCTCAACGGTGTGCGTAAAAAACTTGGTGTTGATAAGGCTTTCACCTTGATATCTGGTTCTGCTCCAATCGGTGCAGAGACTGTCAACTTCTTAAGAGCTGTGCTGGGAACTGGATTCTCACAAGGCTATGGATTGACAGAATCCACATCTGGTGTCTTCATCGCTTCGCCTTTTGAAAAGGAGATCACCTGTGGCGGCGTTGGTGTCACTTCCGAATTCAGATTACGTTCTCTACCGGAAATGAACTATCACACCCATGATGATCAGGGTAATGAATTGGATGAGCCACAGGGTGAGCTCTTATTACGAGGTGCACAGATCTTTCCACGTTATTTCAAGAACCCAGAGGCCACCAATGAGGCCTTTGACTCTGAAGGTTGGTTCAAGACTGGTGACGTTGCCAAATTGGACCATCGTGGTCGCATCCTCATCATTGACCGTGTTAAGAACTTTTTCAAATTGGCCCAAGGTGAATATATCACACCTGAACGTATTGAGAATACTTATCTCTCCGTGTGTTCCTTCTTGACGCAGTTATACGCGCATGGAGATTCTATGAAGACTTATTTGGTTGCAATTGCTGGTGTGGATCCAGATGCTTTCAAGAGCCATCTCTCACGCCATCGTAAGACACATGAATTATCCAAGTTGGGCATTGATGACATCCTTAGACGTGTTAACGCTTCACCTGATTTGAAGAGACTGGTGTTATTAGAGATGGATGGATATGTTAAACATGAAGGTTTGCAAGGATTTGAGAAATTGCACAATGTGGAACTGATGGTTGAGCCTTTGAAGATCAGCGATGAGACCATAACACCAACTTTGAAGATCAAGAGAAACGTCGCTTCGAGATTCTTCAAAGACAGTTTTGAACAGTTGTACAGCGAAGGCTCGTTGTTGAAACCGAACAAACTGTGAGTGGTATTATTCTGTGTTTTTATATAAATTTATTTGTATACAGTATTACTATGTATTACTACTATATGTATTGTATTGCTTTGTATTCGATTAGTAGCGCAGTAGTCATTACTCCTTTTGGTGGTGCCGAAGATACATCGCTAATTTGAATATTATTTCATTTCACTGAACAGCTTTAAAAGTGAATCAGTTTGTTCTACAAGAGTCGAAAGGTTAAAACTATCATGATTCCTTTGCAGCATTACACTTGTCCTTGTGAAGATCTTTTACTGAAGTGCGAAGACATGAAAACGTGGAATGAAGTAAAACAAAGGCCTACAGAATACTTCAGTGAATTGAACTGTGCAAAATGGCTGAAATTGGAAGTTCCTTTACCATTTTGAAGCTTTCATGAGCTCATCTGGTGATTGGGGCTATTTTGGTAGCGATTTGGTTTTTTGTCTCTTGGTGAAGTTTCATGAACTTTATAGTGTTCAGATTCGAAATGAGACAACTAGACTTGTTAAAAGAATGCGTGGATAGTCGTATGAGATGTCATCAAGGCTTAGCTCTCATCGGCACCGTAATCGTGCCATGTATATCAAATCGTTACTCAGTAAAGGACTACATCTTGTTCAGAGTAGTCAAATTCTAGTCATTACTCAAATAATATTTACAAACATCTATTCGACCCACAGGATATTTGGCGCAAGCACCAGTGTAAATAACGTCAGCACAATTCTGATTGTCATCATCTGCCATGGACCAAAAACTTCCAAGATGTATAATCGGCAAAACAGAGTGGAAGATTCTGGAATTAGTCTCCTCCCTAGTAGACTCTACTAATGCACAAGAGCGATGATATTATCATGTTTATCTCATTCTGTTTTTTTTTGTCCTTTCTGGAAAAGCGATTAGAGACAATTCATAAAACCTGCTGACCCTCAAACAGAAAGGCCTAAAAATCCCACAATAAAAAATTTAAAACTCTAAAAACTACATTATTGCAACCTTGTTATCTCAGTAAAATCCAGATAACTATATAGTGGAATTTTTGATTCCTTAAATCCAATTTAATCGTCAGTATTCAAGCATAATATGATTTCCAGCACCCCCCACATTCTGAAAAAAGATCCGAAGAGTAAAAAAACTATCATCAAATTTTTGACCTTTTGATCAAACTACCCTCATCGTATAGGCTCTTAATCTTAGACTCGTGCACTTTCTTAGCGCTATTTCTCTTTAACTTATAGCTTGGTGTCAAACTTTCATTCTCCACGCTCAATGGCTGCAGTTCAAAGTGCAAATTGTGCAATTTTTCATAGCCTTGTAAACCTGTGTCACCCAAGTTCTTATTAAAATCTTTCAAGAGATACTCTTTGACCTTAGGGACTTGCAAGAGCTTCAAGATATCATCATCGGACCAATCTTTACAATCGACGACTGTGGACAACTTGGATCTAACAGCTGGTAGATCAACACCAGCGATACCTATCAAGTAGTTCGAGTAAGAGTCACCATGGACAAAGAGCTGGGTTAGCAATGGATTCTTACTCAAATAGACTGTTTCGACTTTCTCAGGTGTGACATATTCACCTTGTGCCAACTTGAAGAAATTCTTTACCCTATCAATAATGAATAAGTTCCCCTGTTCATCCAAAGCTGCAACGTCACCAGAATGATACCACCCATCCGAATCAATAGCGGATCTAGTTGCATCCTCGTTCTTGTAATAGTGGCTGAAGCAGCACTTACCGCGCACCAATACTTCACCCCTGGCATATGGTTGGTCTTTTGAAGTGTATCCCATCTCAGGGACATCTTTCAAACGGATCTCTGATGTGACACCAGTAGGACCAGAAGAACCAGCACGCAACTCATACGGATCAGAGTATGAGATCACAGAGAAGCATTCAGTAGCACCGTACGAATTCAAGAATCCACACTTGAGAGTCTCTTTGAAGAAGATGATAGAATTCTTGGAGATTGGTGCCGATGCACACATGAGATAACTGATGTTTTTCAATCCAAACTGAGATCTCACACACTTCGTGATATCGCTTCCTGGTGGGAGAGAAGCGATGAATGACTTCATCTTGTTCTCAACAACAGTGAAGATCCGAGGGACACCTGTTAACAAAGATGGTTCGATCAAAGGCAGATCATCAAATAATGAAGCAGCACCAGGTTTGGATGGAAGTGCCAGTGCGATACCGTATGATAGCTCAAAGTTTGTGATTGATTTCTCATAATTGTGAAGTAATGGCAGGAAGCAGATAGTGCGTAACTGGCGTCCTCGAGAGTCGCGGTTGTACGTGAAGTCAACTGCTTGTTCTCTTGTGAGTCCAACCGCTGGCTTGGGACAATGCACAATGAAGCCAGTAACGTTAGCTGTAGCATTAGCATGGGTAAGGTAGACTCCCTTTGGCAGACCTGTAGTACCAGAAGTGAAAGCCAAAGTGTAAAGCGTATCCGGCTTTGGCAGGTTGAAGTCATTTGGAAGCCTATTTTCCTTTCCAAACTTCTCCACTGCAGAGAATGTGAGAACATCAATTCCAGCTTCTTTAGCTTCCGTGATGATAGAGGCATCGGCCTGCGTATGCTCTTCGAAGGTTATGATAAGAAACAATGATGGTAATTTACCCTTGAGTTTCAAAAACTTTGGCAAGAGAGACTTGTTCATCACCATCACTGGAGACTCCGTCAGCCGAAGGATGTGTGTTGTAGCGTCATCACTGAGAGATTCGTACAGGCCGGTGTTCGCTAGCGAGAAGGATCTTGTGGCCAAATCAGTCAAAATCATCTCGATACAGTTTGAGCCAGAAACACCGACAATGAACTTTGGCTTACCATTGATATCGATGTTGACTTCATTCTGCTCGAATTTGTGATGCTCAACAACCAATTGGATCAAACCAGAAGCAACATCCAAACGACGCTCATCCACAGCCTTATAGCTCTGGTATGTGTAGAAGTCGTCAACACTTCCATCTGCGTGTTTTATCCTTTCTCCTAGACAGTCGTCATCGCCAAAGCTGTTGACAGCATTCTGGAAGAGTCCGTGTAGTGTAGAAAGTTCCTCGCCTAGGTTAGCAACCAGCTTATCGGGAGATGCAGCGTTACGGTAGACAGGGGAGAATCCAGCATCGTTCCCAGTTCCTGGCACCAAGACAGACTTGTAGAGCTTGCTAATAGGGAATCTCTCCCTGAGAGAATGGAGTTGGCTCATTGTTCAGTTGCTTTGACTCCACAATAATAAGGTCACAAGGTGCGATCGCCCACGTCTTTGCTCTCCTTTAAGTACAAACCCAGAAGGAGGAGATCAGGTCTCTCTCCTCAGGTCAGTGGGCGTCTCTTTCTCTCTCTCCCCCCCATCGCCCATCGCCCACCGGCCATCCCCCTCCTCTTGAGCAGACAGAGATCAACAAATTGCTACCACTGACTGATTGAGAGGGAGGCCGCCATCTCGGAAAACAGCGGCAGACTCGGTTCCGTTTTGGGAAGTCAATACGCGGGGAAAGAGACTTTTTGACAGGTTGGGAGAGGCAGAATTTCGTGTCACTTCACACCCAGACATTTCCAGCAGCAGCCAGCTTTTCTTGCAGTTATATACCGCACCGCAGACATACATACATACAAACATGCATGCATACAAAAATGCATATGCACGTAATAATCATCATATACTCACACTGTAACTATACATCTCACACTCTACTCTGCCTATAATGGGACCCCTCCCGGTAAAGCGAACGGATGACGGATTTGAACTCCACGCGTGCCACGTCTCTCTTAAGCTTGAGTGTAGGGGTTAGAACGTCCCCCGCCAAGGGAACCACAGAGAGATCAACGTTATGGACCTTCTCAAATCCTTGGAGTCCCTTCACTTGAGAATTTATCCTTTCAACAAAGTGCGTTTTGACCTTTCGATCTTTGAAGTACTTCCCGATCTCGCCAAGCTCTGCGGTGATCCCGTGCTCCCTCAAAAAGAATTGGAAGACCTCAGGCTCCACCCCTACAACAGCAACGAGATAGTTCTTCAGAGAATCACCATGGACAAAGATCTGCTGGATGATTCTGCAATTAGCCAAGTAAGCGTTTTCAATCTTCTCAGGCGCAACAAACTCACCTTGAGCAAGCTTGAAGAAGTTCTTCACGCGATCAATGATGTACATGTTACCGGCAGGATCAAAAGTCACAACATCACCAGTCTGGAAAAAACCATCTTCATCGAATGAATCCTTGGTCAAATCAGGTCTCTTGTAATAGCCATCAAATATCTGGTTTCCTCTGACAAGCAACTCACCTCTAGGCCAAGGCTTATCAGTAGTCAAGTAGTTCAAACTTGGAACATCCTTAAGGCGAACCTCACAAGTAGTTCCAATAGGACCCACAGAGTTGAAGATACCACCAGCATGGAATGGATCCATAGTGCAAATCCCTGCAAGGGTCTCAGTGGTACCATATCCTTGACCAAATCCGACGCATATCCATTTACTCAAGAATTCAATGGTATCCTTTGACAATGGGGCAGACCCGGTAACACAATCCCTGATCTTATTCAAGCCCAAGGTATCGCGGACTTTATTTTGCAGCAAGAGCGTATCCACCTCGTTCAAGCTATCCAAGTCATAGCCATCCAGAAGATTCTTAACCACAGTCTCTATCCGATTCCACACTCTTGGAACCGATCCAACATGATGTGGTCTCAATGCCCTCCAGTCATCGATCAAGCTGAGCATACCATTCGATGGGAATGCGACAGAGATACCGTTATTGATGTAATACGTGGTACTTGACCGTTCATAGATATGGGCCAATGGTAGTGAGCACAAGTGCCTGATCTGCTCACCCTCATCATCCAAGTTATAATCCATTAAGCCATGGTTTCGGTTATAATGAGAGTTCAAACGCTCACGCAGACAAGTCACAAACACCGTGAATGCGACCGTGTTCTTATGCTTGATGAGAACACCCTTTGGCGGACCAGTAGTACCAGATGTGAAGCAGATTGTATGGATAGTTTCACTAGTTGGTCTTTGAAGAGAAACTGGCTTGTTAGAGGCACCAATCTGTTCAATTTCGGCCAATCCAAGTAGCCTGATACCCAGATAGCTAGCTTCTTCAACCAATTCCGGTGTGAAGGGGTCAAATGATATCAGAATGGCCAAGTCCGGTAGAAAGGAGCGCTTTAAATCCAATATCTTGGAGATCATACCACCAGAGAGGAACAAAATTGGTGATCTGGTCAACTCCAAGATATATTTGGATGCCTCAGGGCCCAAGGTGTCATAAAGTGCAGTATTTGGCAACGAAACGGAGCTTGTGGCCAAATCTGTAAGGACCCATTCGTACCTGTTCTCAGCATAAATAGAGACAATAGCATCTTCGTCTTTCACCAAGTGTAAGATTCCAGCAGCCAAGTTGTCACGGCGTTCCTTGATCTGGTTATAGGTGTAAAAAGTGTAATGAGGGTCAAGGGAACCAGGTGAGCATATTCTGTAACCCAAGCAGTTCATGTTCCCGTACAAATTCACTGCATGTTGGAAAAGGGTCTCCAAATTATCCAGCTGCGGGTGTATGGCGCTGAGTAACTCGTCCTTAATAGCACTGTTTCTGTAGATCAATGTATGGCCTTCCTTCTCTGTTCCTGGGACCGGTGTAGCGCCATGGATCCCCTGCAAGGGGAATTTGGTGTTGATCGAGGCCTGTATTGCTTGTGAGTTCAGTGACATGATTCGCTGCTCGTTCTAATAAGAATTTCTATACAAATCGGGTGCCATTCTCACCTTCTTTTATACCTGTCAAGTGATTTAGGAGTCAACTACCGAGCACTCCAACTTCAAAATCAGGTACCGAAGTCCCCTCCATGTGGGGGAAAGCCAAATGTGACACCTATAAGCCAAGGACCCAGATATTTGTTGGGTGCTTGTCTCAATGTTAAATGATTTTTGGATTGAGAAAGTCGTACTTGCAGACTATACAATTTTCTTATTCTACTAGATATTACTCGATTTAGAAAAAGGGGGCGTCGGAAGAACTTTATCGGAGAAATTAAAAATACACAATACACAATCTATATTGCTTAAGCTTTCTTTCTGAGTCTCAAGAGCTTTGTCTTTGCAAAGTGCAATGGACTTTGCGAGAAAACCGCATCCAATTGCTCCAGCGTCAACTCCTTGGTCTCTGGGACAAAGAAATAGGTGAAGAAGAAGGCGTAGATGTTACAAGCACCGTAGAAGTACAGACCACCGCTGGGAGTCATGGACTCAGCCATCTTTGGCCAGGTCATACTCAGAACAAAGTCCAAGACCCAGTTGATGGACATACCCAAAGCAACACCAAACACTCTAACATTCAGCGGGTACACTTCAGCGTTATAGGTCCAACTCACAGGACCAATACCAAGACCAAAGAAAATGACAAACAGGTACATAGATGTCAAACCGGAACCCAATCTGGCATTTTTATCAGTGATTGTAAGTGAGAGACCTAACCAGAACATACAGAACGCCAACAACGGGAAAGTAGCAATGAGCATCCGTCTTCTCCCAAATCTGTCAATACACTGGGAGGAGAAGAATGTCGCAAGGAAACAACCACCTCCGATACCGATACTACCAGCAATAGCAGTGACACTATCAACACCCGAGTTCACAAGAATGGTAGTCGTATAGCCCACAAGGATGTTAACACCACAGTATTGTTGAAGCGTAACGTTGAAAGCAGAGACTAAAAATGCGAATCTGACACGACGTTCTGTGAAGAATAACTTAATCTGATCAAAAAGTGGGATCTTCTCAATCTTACCAGACTGTTTCAAAGAGTTGTATAAGATGTAGAAATCTCTCGAACCTTTCAACTGTCCATTTCTCAACTTCTCCAATGCCAATAGGGCTTCCTCGTCCTTATGTCTAGAGATCAAGAAACGAGGAGATTCAGGGACGAAGAGAATCAAAGCGGCAACGAACAGAGGTGCAACAAAAGACGCACCGATCATGAGTCTCCAAGACGTGGAGCCAGGAATATTGACAAAGGCCCTGTTGAAGATACTTCCCAACATGACACCAAATGCGACAAAAGTCTGCCATAACATTAAAAAGGCACCTCTCGACTTAGCAGGACTCGATTCAGCAATCAGCATAGGAACAGCAGATGAATTGAGACCCATACCGATACCCAAGAATAATCTTGCTGCCAATAATGAGCCCATAGACTGGGCGAAAGCCTGCCAAAGAGATCCACCAACACCAAAGATGCAAGAGATGAAGATGATCCATCTACGACCGACCCAACGATCCAACACGATAGCGGAACCACAACCTAAAGTTCCTGCGGCCAAATATGGAGAAGCATTCAGAAGACCTTGGATATTTGCGTTTGTAACGTTGAACTCTGCCAAATATTGCAGCTGGGCACCACCAACAGCAGATTCATCATGACCGAAGTTAACAGCAGCAAGCGAAGCAGTGACAGCAATGAGGTACATATACCAAGATTGGGATCTAATCGAATGTTTCTTCTCATAGTCTAAGGCCTCGATCTCTTCTTCGGTATACAGATGCCTGTGTTCCTCGAGGACTTCACCACCATCATTGGCAAGGAAGGCGCCACGCAAGAGCAACTCTCTATGAGCCGCTAGCTTCTCATTTTGCTCCACGATGAGATCAACGGACTCTATGACTTGATCGTCGGAGAGGCCTGCTTGGAACACTTCAACATTGACGTGGTCAGACTTTGTGTCAGAATAGATGCTCTGCTTCTCAGCCATGGTTCTTGTTCAGAATGATAGAGATAAAGAGGTGCATCTGGGTAGAGTGTGGAAATTTGGTCCTATTTATATATGATTCACTATCCAAATTTTTTATTGAGCTTGAACTTGGTCTGGCTGCCACAGTTTTTACTCTCTTACTGTATCTGTCGGGCAACCCCAGTAATGAACTTTATGCATCGAATGCTCGATCTAAAACTTTTTCTGCACAAGCTCTGACACACAGGCCAGATAAAATGGTACTGAGGACTCTGTTGGTAACTGATTGGAATCTTGTCAAGCTGTTGAGTATTTAAGTTAGTGGAAAGTGGGATTTACACTTATACCCACGGTACGTGCAAATCAAGAACAATTGGGAAGTCAGAATACGATGCAAAATGGAATCAATAGTTAAGCATTCATTTGCCACAGTGGGTACGGCAAACTTGAAAGCAACCCCGTAAACAGAATGAGGCTTTAGCGGAGAGACAGGAACCACAGCTAAGAAGAAGAAAGTAGGGTGTGCCCTGTTGGCTGGCATACAGTTGTTCCTTCCTAAAGCGGTGGTGTAGGCGACCAGGTTCAGCCGCACAGTTCGAGATTCAGCGGAGCTTCTGACTTCACCGCAAGGGTTCTCTATAATATACAAAGCTCAGTATTACACCATTATAGCCGTTCCTTTACCCATTGCATAGAGCCACTTCAGTCTCCACATGACACTATTCTCCTACGTAATAATAAATGAAGATCTTTCAATTTTTTCTAAAAGAATAATATCCCGACTTGATTGGTTGGTGTCAGAAGAGTGTTTCCGGGGCTCTCGTTTGAAAGACCAATTCTGATTCTACATGGGATTTCTTGACTATCTGTGGTAATAATCATTAAATGTTTTGTAACCACTTCTAACCAAATATCAACACATTTAAAACACAATTGAAGACCCCCTGACTCCTAATGAAGGGCAGGTCCGGCGTCCAAAAGCCGAAGCGTTACGAAGCCCCGTCATAAAATCTTCTCTCATCGCACAAGTAACAAAAGCTCATCTCATCAGAAACAACAACTTCCACCTGGAACCTGCGAATGTTCCCTACGAAGAAGGGGCTGGGAGTACAGCTGAACTATGGTATTCCGGGACCGAACCTATTTGTCACTCAGTTCGACCCTGAGAAGCCATGGATCTTCTCCAGGGAGCGCGACGGAGGAGCCCAGTTACACAAAGTGATAAATTCTACAACGAGGTTGATGAAGCCACAGGTGGCGAAGTTGGACATCCATGATGATAAAGATCATCTCTATAAGCAGGTAATACAAGATGTTCCCATAGAGTTACTGAAAAGCCTCAAGGAGGACCCGAAAAGCTATACTGACTGTGATTTGGTCTATGATCCTGCAATAGGGAAGATGCTTGACTATGGTTTTTTGAGAATCTCACACAAACCAGATGTTACCCCAGTGGTTGCATACGTATCTGGTGAGTACAAGAACTGTCTTGTCGTACAGCACGTATCAAACAGGAAAGAAGATGTGAGACTATCAGAAGATGTCGTAGAGATGGAATTCCCCACCTTGACTGGCGGTGCGTCATTAGAGTTTGAATCTTCCATCCAACAGATTGAAATCTGTAAGGCTGAATCAGTTTTCCAGATTCCTCAGACAGATATCCTTGTAAGGACCCGAAGAGGATGTTCAGTTGTGAAAGCTGTCATTACAAAGAATTCATCAGTGGAGCTTCAAAGAACGAACGATTTTACATTTGAAGAACTAGGTGAGGATATAACACACGTTTCTGCAAACCCGTTTGATACTCAGATGATTGCTATGATTGGAGTCAGTGGTAAATGGGTAATATGCAAAAGAACTAGTCTTAAAATGCATATTGTCCACAGAGGCCAAGCGTTCGTCCCAGAAGAGGTTTCGAACTTTAAAAGAATTGCCTGGTGCGCTGATATAAACAGGGTACTCCTTATTGGACGCACGTATGTGAAAGAGGTGAAACTGAGCTCAGGAGAATCTGTGGATATCGTAAGTGCTACCCAGTGGTCCAGTATTAGAGAGTATTGTCGATGGGAGACTGTCAATAAGTTTGGATTTCTTTTGACGTCACGAGAACTCATATGGATTGATACAGAGTATGGATTCAAGAGAGTTCTTTCGTGGAGGCATTACATGAACGCAGATGATCCATCACTAGGAATGTTTATAAAGTTTCATGATGAGATACAATATGTGTGCCTCTATAGTCAAACTCACCCTTTGGTTATTGTTTTTCAGTTCAAATTAGAGGATGGATATCCAAAGTCTGTTCATGATCCTTTCATAGTCAAGACAGACGCCAAGACCACAGCTCAAAGCTTTGCGCTGTTGCCGGTGACAACTCAAGACGAGGGGAATGACGGAGACATGGAACCCATTGATGGTGTATGGTTAACTTTATTTAGATTATCCAACCAATTGGAGTTGACAAGGGTGGTTCTCTCTGATCAAACTGCCTCAGTGGTCAAAAACAACCAAGAGAGTCGTCGAACATCGAAAGTTGAAATCACACCTGCATTAGAGACATTTAACAAGACCAACTATGAAGACGTTTGTCAAATGCTCTTTGCAGAGCCTTCCATAGAAGAGGCAGATGACTATGATATCTTTCAGAGGTTTGCAACATCATTCGACGTTAGCTCATTGCATGATTCCAGACCTGTCGCATTGAAAGATAAGGAGGAGATTCAAGGATTCAAGAGTATTGAAGAGTTTGACAACTTACTTGAACAACTGCATGAACATTGTAAAGAGCAAAAGATAAACTATACCACACTAAAAGATTTTGCACAACATGTCCTTGATGACAGGGATATTTCCTTATTCAATGAACTAAAGGATAAATTATCACAAACATGGAATAACTCGACAATAGCATCACAAGTTACGAGAGATCTGGGACTGGCGTTATCTGTCTTTTATGACGAGGATCGGGAAGGAAAATTAGTGATGACCAATGTTAATACGCTTAGTTCCAAGATGAAGACAATCGTTGATGATTGGGGAAAGGAGCGTTATTCAGATGACGAAGAACAGAGCACCAATGTAATAGATCGCGCTGATATTCCACAAGTATCACAGCCGATCATCACAGTAACGCAGAGTCAACCACAGGATACTTTGAAGAGACCAATGTCACAGAAATTTAGTCAAAAGGCAACGCAGGCTTCGCAGTCACAGAGGAAAAAGAGACGAGTTAAGGGGTTTGCATAATCACAATTGGAAAATTTCAATGAGCATTTAATGAATATTATTTATCATAGTGTCAGCAAAGATCATTAGTCATTAAGAGTCGCAGAGACCCAAGCCAAATTGACAGTTTATGCTTTATTGAAAAGAAACTAATCATGTTGGTATTCTATTCCCTTTTCGGCCTATAAGCTCGGTTCATTCAGGAAGGAATGTACCTTTCTGGGACCTCCACTGATAGATAGAAACCTCTGCTCTTCTCCCCGAGATCTTTTCAGAAGATTCTTTTGGGTTTGGAGCTGAATTGAAACCCCTTTTTGGTTTGTAGTATCGATTTCTTCTTTAAACTGAAGGCACCAGTCATTTCCTGTTATTCATTTCTTTCTTTCCTTATTGTCGTCCTTGAGCTTTGGGCTTTCAATTCTGTCATTTCATCACTTCGTAGTGATGCGTTTTGTGAACCACAGCCTTTGAATTCAAAGTGAAAAAGTGAAAAAATCATTTCCTCCCCAGTATAGTTACTTTTTTCGGACCCACCGTATTACCGCTTTGCGTTGAATTTGAGACAGCAACCACGTTGACCCTCTGGGAAAAGAATCATAATCTTCTAGAGTGAGTCTTGCATAATAACTCCAGTCCAGTCATGCTCCTTGTCAAGAAATCAGAGTGGAATAGCTATGAGCAGGATCTCCAGAATCAACAAGTGACTCAGAGTTAGAGACAGTAGTGATCGATTTTTGAAGCTTCGAGTTTCCATTTTAAGATTTCATGTCAAATCTGCACAGGTCGCACGCAGGATGAACTACTCACCCTGTCGGTCCAAACTGCTTTTGTCAATCCATCATACTCCTCTACTTCAGGATATTTCTTCCATAGCACGCGTACAACGATTTCATAGACAGCAGTGTCCGCAAAGCCTCCAGAATCTCGAGCGTTTGGTATATAATTTCTCTCGAGGATGTCGATAACCCTCGTATCCCTCAAATTGAGCATATTAATCGAGACTTTTGAAAGAAGGCGTGCCGTTCAATCCAGCTCACTGAAACAAAATGGAAGTCTCAGATTAGTGATTTAATTGGTCTGAGTCTGGAAGGGTTTTGTGATTAAGACGAAGTACTCAGGTGAATAGAGCAGATAGCCCCTGGGCGCCTTGGCCGTAGGGATTAACACTGGGAGGACAACATTAGTGTTCATCCACCAGCAGAATTGTGGGAACCACCACCTGAGTGGATTAACCTCCCTGAAGCTTATCAAGTGGATTGAGCACTGAGAAGCCAAGGCTGTCTCAAGGATAAAACCGGTTGACACTAATAAAAACTCTGAAGGGCTTTGAATAGAATCCGCTCGTTACAGGACCCATTTACCGCAGCTTGCAGTTCACAAGAGATCAAAAACTAGCAAGGGATATACCTGTTGCTCTTGTGTTGACTCAAGCAGCGACCCATGTCACTCGCGTCTGTGCGCTGAATGAATTTTTGTATTGCTCCTTGGCCTTTTGTCCACCGTCATCGCCAGAAAGATGACACAAAAGATGACAGAACCGCGATAAAAAAGAAACTGCAGCGGGCTTCTCAGATAGGAGGCGGGAATTGAATGTCGGAAAGCTAAACCCCAACTTGGATCAAGAGACTGCATTCACCGAATTTCGAAGAATATAAATAGGGGGCATTATGCTCTTTTGGATCCAACCATTAGAAAGTTCACTCCTTCTTTATAATCTATTAAAAGAATCAAGATGATCACTGCAATTAAACCAAGAACCGTTGGACTTGGAATCCGTTCAATTGGGCTTGGTCTTCGTTGTATCTCTACGGCTCCACATATGGAGAAGAAGCGTCAGTCGACTGCCACTGACAAGTCCAGCCTGTTTGACATATCGACAAAAGTTATGATCAACCCGCCTCCAATTGACAACGAGTTCATAACTCATCCAATGTTCTCGCATCCTATAATGAGTAACGAAGATTGTGAAAAAGTTCACTTTGTTCATCGCCCTCCTCAGACTTTTGGGGATAAAGTTGCTGATCGTGGTACCAAATTCTGTCGTGCTTGTTTCGATCTGGTCACTGGTTATAAGAAGCCAAAGGATGTCGAAGGTGTATTACAAGATTGGAAAGGGACAAGATATGAGATGACAGAAGCCAAGTGGCTAACAAGATGTATCTTCTTGGAAAGTATCGCAGCTGTTCCTGGAATGGTTGGTGCCTTCTTGAGACATTTGATGTCTTTGAGATTGCTGAAGAGAGATAAGGCATGGATTGAAACCTTGTTGGATGAAGCATATAACGAGAGAATGCACTTGTTGACGTTCATCAAGATTGGTAACCCATCTTGGTTCACAAGAACAATCATCTATCTCGGTCAGGGTGTTTTCTGTAACTTGTTCTTCCTTGTGTACCTCATCAGACCAAAGTATTGTCATAGATTTGTTGGCTATTTGGAAGAAGAAGCTGTGAGCACCTATACGCATCTCTTGAGAGACATTGACGCTGGAAGATTACCAAAGTTCGACGAAGTCAAGCTACCAGAAGTTTCATGGCACTATTGGACCGAGCTAGATGAAAACAGCTCATTCAGGGATCTGATCTTGAGAGTTAGAGCTGATGAAGCTAAGCATAGAGAAGTTAATCACACTTTGGCAAACTTGAAGTTTAACTCTGATAGAAATCCATTCGCTTTGAAGATCGACAATATTCCAGAAGATTCACAACCGGATGCATACAACTTGAAGAATGCGAGAGGCACTGGCTGGGAAAGAACTGATCTCAAGTTGTGAGGTCAACGATTATTCTGTTTATATTGTTCTTTGAGATAATTTAGAGCTCACATACTATGACGTGATGATATATATATATACGATATGAGTTAATGATATACACGATAAGATTATGATTTTGAAGAAGTGTGTGTGGTTTTGTAGGTTACGTATTTGGCTCTTTTGGGTGGCACTTCAACATTCGACAGAGAAGACCACCACGGGTTACATTGGTACGCCGTTTAGATCTGGGGACAAGTTAAGAAGGCGATAGATACAACAGCCATTTAGGCTTATTCCCACTCAATTTAAACTGAAGCGATTGTGTGAATTTGTAGTCACTGCTCATCTCATCTAGTACCCGTTGATATTCAACACCCAATGGTGCTTTGGACCAAGATTTCGCTTGGTTACCAGACTGAAATAGTCACTGTTCTTTTTCTAATGTTGCAGTATATCACTAAATTTCTCAAAAATGAGGCGTTTGGAAACTGTATCCCACTTCCATCCTCGTGCATGCCAGTGGTTGTTGTTGCTGGAATTCCCCTACCAATCATTTTTTAATCCAATGCAAACCCTCTGTATATTTGCAGCAAGAGAGAGCAGAGCTAATTCTCACCATTCCCCAATATGATGAAACACCCGGTACTGGATTGATTTAGGGGCGTTTTTACTACGATGACCCAACCTATCAAGCTGAAAGTTCAAATCTTTGTGAATTGTTCATTATGGAAAAACAGGAGGAACCTGGAATCTCCCGGAGTCTATTTTTTTCAGCGGTCACGGTTCACCCTAATACCTCACACCATAGTAACCAACTATGCTGCCATGAATATTCCCACATAACAGATGAAAACACCGCCGTAGGAAGCAGGTAATGTCTCAAAACACCCAGACACCATAGCCCTAAAACCGATCAGGTGACTTTGATGATAAATTCACGTGACTCATTGGTAGGCACCGCAGCCAGATGAGTCAAGTCGATCGAGGATTAATTGGTCCAACTCATATAAAAGACAGAAGTCCTCAAGGAGAACAACAGAGTCACCGGGTGTTATTTAGACAAAGATGAGTGCCCTTCTAAGAGAGACTTTTGCTAGATGCAAGAAAGAGAGTGCGTACTATGATTAAATAACTTCCAGAGATAGAGTACTAACAAATCCCCCAGATCGTAAGGCCCTTGTAACCTTCATCACAGCCGGTTACCCAACTATCGAAGACACTATTCCAGTGCTCAAGGGGTTCCAGGAAGGTGGTGTCGATATCATCGAGCTCGGTGTCCCATTCTCTGACCCAATCGCTGATGGTCCAACCATTCAAGTTGCGAACACAACAGCACTGAACAACGGTGTTACCGTTGCAAAGACGATTGAACTCGTGAAGAAAGCAAGAGATGCTGGTGTTAGCGTACCGATCATCCTCATGGGTTACTATAACCCAATAATGCACTATGGTGAGGAGAAACTCATCAGGGATGCACAAGATGCTGGTGCCAATGGTTTCATCGTTGTTGATCTTCCACCAGAGGAAGCTGTCAAGTTCAGAGGTAACTGTTCGCAATACGGTCTCAGCTACATCCCATTGGTGGCGCCATCCACCACTAATGAGAGATTGGCCCTTCTTTCGGAGATTGCCGACTCTTTTATCTATGTTGTCTCCAAGATGGGTACCACTGGTGCTTCATCTAACGTGAGTTCCGGTATATCTGAGCTCGTTGCCAGAGTGAGAAAATACTCTGGTGATATCCCATTGGCCGTTGGGTTCGGTGTCAGTACTAGAGAGCACTTTGTAACTGTCGGTTCTGTGGCTGATGGTGTCGTTATCGGCTCCAAGGTTGTCACTTTGATCGGTGAGAGTAAGGAAGGTCAACGCGGTGAGACAGCTAAAAAATACGTTCAAGAGATCTTGGACAACAGAGAGATCACTCCATTCAATGCTAGCGTAACTGATGAGTACGTTAAGAAAGATGAACCAACTTTCGAGGAGAAGCACAAGTTCTCTCCGAACTTTGGTGAATTTGGTGGTCAATACGTCCCAGAAGCTCTTCATGCTTGTTTGAGAGAATTAGAGAAGGCCTTTGAAGATGCTGTCGCTGACCCTGCCTTCTGGGAAGAGTTCAGAGGTTTGTACCAATACATTGGTCGCCCATCTTCTTTCCACAAGGCTGAACGTTTGACTGAACATGCTGGTGGTGCTCAAATCTGGTTGAAGCGTGAAGATTTGAACCACACCGGTTCCCATAAAATCAACAACGCTTTGGCTCAAGTGCTTTTGGCTAGGAGATTGGGTAAGTCTAATATTATTGCTGAGACTGGTGCTGGTCAACATGGTGTCGCTACTGCTACTGCCTGTGCCAAATTTGGTCTTAAGTGTACCGTTTACATGGGTGCTGAAGATGTCCGCCGTCAAGCTCTAAACGTTTTCAGAATGAGAATCTTGGGTGCTGAAGTTGTCGCTGTCACCAACGGTACAAAAACTTTGAGAGATGCGACTTCTGAAGCTTTCAGAGCTTGGGTTACTAACTTGGAGTCTACTCATTACATCGTAGGTTCTGCCATTGGCCCTCACCCTTACCCAACGCTTGTGCGTACGTTCCAATCTGTGATTGGTCAAGAAGCTAAGGAACAATTCAAGGCTCTTAACGATGATAGATTGCCAGATGCCATTGTTGCCTGTGTTGGTGGTGGTTCTAACTCCACTGGTATATTCTCTCCATTCGAACATGATACTTCTGTGAAGCTTCTCGGTATCGAGGCTGGTGGTGATGGTATTGACACCGATTATCACTCCGCTACTTTGACTGCCGGTGAACCAGGTGTCTTCCATGGTGTCAAAACCTACGTTCTTCAAGATAAAGATGGTCAAATCCACGATACTCACTCCGTCTCTGCTGGTTTAGATTACCCAGGTGTTGGTCCAGAATTGGCCGCCTGGAAGGCCTCTGGCCGTGCTCAGTTTACTGCTGCTACCGATGCTCAAGCCTTGGAGGGTTTCAGATTGTTGTCTTTGAAGGAAGGTATCATTCCAGCTTTGGAGTCTTCTCACGCTGTCTACGGTGGTGTGGAGTTGGCCAAGACTATGAAGCCGGACCAACATATCATCATCAACATCTCAGGAAGAGGTGATAAGGATGTCCAAAGTGTCGCTGAGGTTTTGCCAAAATTGGGTCCAAAGATTGGCTGGGATTTGAGATTCGAGTCTTTTGAGTAAATTGTCTATAGCATGAAGGATCTGTCTGAATTTTAGAACAGAAACTACTCTTTTCGACTTGTAATGTTGAGCCTTTGATATTTTAATATTTTGTAAGAAGAGCCATAGTAAAAATGAACTAAGATCACTGCGAGTTTCATGAGATAGAATTAACGCATATTGAGTGATGAACTCCATATGATCGGATTTGATCATTTGAATTTGGTACAAAGAGTTTACGCGATTGATCCTTGTAGTTGAAAATACTCTATGGCAGATGTCGTTACTGACTTATAGCCATAATAGCTTAGAGTTCTCGGTTCTTCGTGGGAAAGGGAGATAGAAAGGAGCTTGTCTGGAGTTAAAACTTTCAGTGAATTCGTAACGTATTCCGACATGCTCGAAAAACAGGAGATTTCAACAAAAAAACTGTCACCCAATATCTTCTTATCTTCAACCACCAGCTTCCCAGGATGCACCAATCACTGCACACTGATTGATCAAGCATCTACAGTCTACTTGTATTCACGCTACTACTGACCTGACTCAGATCATTGACGGCAAGGTGCAAAGGAAATTAATGCCGTCTCAGATACCACTCTCTCATGCCGATGTTGATGCTCATTGCTGATCATGAATCACAGAATATAATTCCCTCACTTTCGCCCTTTTCGGAGTCGCATGGATCGATAAGCCCATTGCCATTCAAGCATTTTTTTGTCTGCTCATCAAGGCCAATTGCGATGTAATTATGCTTTGCAAGAGTGAAGTCAATAATAAATCAACAGCTTGGGAATAGTTCTTGTGGAAAATATTGACTCCAGATATCCTGAGTTAAAAAAAAAACTGTGTGAGTCTCATGCTGAAAAGTTCAAAGTATACATTCTTCTTTGATGATGGTAAGGAAACCCAATATCTTGGACACAGGCTCAATTGATGGCCAATTGAAGTCCGTTTTCACACCAGGTTACGAGTCCTCTATCACGTTCAATGAACTTCATAATGGGTTGTCTGAGATATTTCTGATTTTGTGAAGGAAAGAGACCTTGGCTAGATCGCAAACTTTTTAAGCGAGAAGGGAAACAAAAGGGACCTCTGACAAAATCCTCAGAGGTGTTGTTTCCTATACTGAAAATAGGTTCTAATTTAGCTTATTTTTATTGACCACTTGGAACCTCTTTCATGATACATTAAATAAGATTGTTCATTGTTTAAAAGAAATGAGTGTAGCATCTAGAACTTTCATGAACTTCCATCTCACCCTTCAGTTCGTTCAGTTCAGCCCTGATCTGTTGAGCCAATTGCGGCGTCAGTTGGTTACATGTAGCGATATCTGGTCTTCTGTCATATTCTTCTTCTGTAAACACATCAAACAGAGTAATTTTACTTGAGAAGACAACGCGCTTATTGACCTTTTGAACAACATGAATATCAGATGCATTGAGTGACGGAGCGACAGTAGATGAATTGATGGAAGTATTGGAATCAGATTGATGGAATGTCTGTAATGCTGGGGCCTTCAACCCACGGAAGGACATTGATATTGGACGTGCCATGGATGGAATGAAAGCAGAGTCTCGAAGTTGTGGGGAATTCTTTTCAGAACTGTTATCAAAATCAAATTTAGGAGATTTAAGTGACACTGGAGATTGGAAATTGTGTTGTTGTGGTGTAGATGTTGTAGAGCCTGTGTTCAGAGGAGGTTGAGATAAAGGAGGACCTTGTCCCTCCATATCGAAGCTCAAGTCCAGCTCACCACCGAAATCGATAAAATCTGCAAATTCCATAAACTCTGATACGTCGTTATCAGATCCATATGAATCAGCTATGTTATCAAATTCCAAGCTGCGAGAGAACTCCTCCACGTCGAATAATTCACCATCAGCACCAGCATCCAAACCTTCAGGTAGATAGTTGTTCAATTGTTTTGGACTTTGTTGGATACTTGTAGAGATAGATTGCATGGAAGGTTGTCTTGGGATATTTTGTTCCACGTACATGCCTTCCACCCTAGCGTTAGAAGAAATAGCCTCCACGAGTGACATTGGCCTGTTTGAATTCTGTGACTGATGGCGAGAAACTATGGAATGACGGCTTTGAGATCTATTACGTTCCAAAGACACGATAGATTCCACATCCTGTGCGGATAGTTTCTTTGGGAAGAGAGTTTCACCTTGTGAGATCTGTGAATGACGTTTCTGTTCCGCTTCCTCAACGATAACGGTGGGAGTTTGTAGCATCTGTGGTGTTTGAGAAGGTGTCTCCTGGATCTGAAGTTTGTTGAAATCTTCATTAAACCCTTCACCAGATGAAATTGAGAAAGTGTCATCCCTGGTAGTTTCTTCTTGTATAGTATCAACTTTCTTTGATCTCTTGAATGCAGAAAACAAGGATGTTGATGAACTTGAACGATGAGCCACTCTTGGTTGTGGTATTTCCTTATTATTATGGAATGATTGAGATCCACTCATCTGTTTTGGCGGTTCTTGTTTCACCTGTGGCACAGAATCACTTGTTGAAACAGATCTCTTTGTCTTGAAGAAGGAAATGAATGAGCGTCTCTTATCAGATTTCTTCTCTTTCTGAGCAGCGACGACCGGCATCGAGCTTGATCTTTGAGAATAGTTCTGTGCAATCTTTGGAGATTTCTTTGGTAGAGGTTGTGGCTTGAAATTGGAGTGTGAAGCCTTCTTATTCGATTGTTGAGGACTGTTAGAAGATTGGGGCTGCGACAATGCTGGTGATGATAAATTGGTTAGGGATGCATGCTTCGACATGAAAGCCCTTGGTTTCGTGGCTGCAACTTGTTGTTGGGTAAAAGTTGGAATTATAGCTGACTCTTCCTTCCGTGTATCGAAAACTTGAACATTTGGAGACTCTTCATGTTTCTTTTCATAAGTTTCAGGCAGAGATCTATACTCTTGAGTTGGGAATGTCTGTGGTTGTTGAACTTCAGGAGTTTTGAAGATGTCATCACTTGTGGATGGGATTACCTGAGTGACAGTAGTGTTACTCTGAGGGGCCTCATTATCAAACTCAATTAAGTTTGGAGATAGTATTTTATCTTTTGTCTTTGGTTCTATTGCAGAAGTCTTTGTGCCAACACTGGCCTCCTTCTTCTCTAAGATACTAGCCAAGGCACTAAAACTTGGAGAGTTTGTCATTGCGATCCCAGTCTTTTCATCACCAAGATCGGTCAGTTGAACAGAGGCCATAGATTCGGACATGACAATAGACTTACGAACCATCTGGGCGTGACCTTTCAGTGATTGAGAGCTATAGAACCCGTTCTGTAACAGATCCGGCGACTCTTCTTGGAAATGGTATCTCTCATTCCCGTACAGCGTCTCATTGGAAGAGTCGTTCATGCTGATCGTGGTGCTTTTGTCAAAGTTTGACTGATGTGGAGATGACAGTGTGCTTGTAGGAGCAGACGAGTGTGTATGTGGCTCCGTAGGAGTCTCACTTGTATAACTCGTGGTGTCAATTGAAGTCAAGGAGAGCTCCTGGTTCATTTTTGAAAAAGGCAGTACCTCTGTGTGCTGAGTGGGTACACTAGATCGTTGGAAAAGCAGCAAAGGGATCAAGTGAGAGGGCGAGACACTCTCGTAGGTTGGATATCAACACCAGAGCAGTTTCAATTTCACAGCCGGCCCAGACCTTTCAAGTTCTGTTTCAGATATCGAGATCCCGACCGAAAGTTGGAAAAAAAGCGATGCAATTTAAAACGCGTATGAGCCTTTCGAGACGCTCCTGATTTTGTTCGCATTAGGCAAGACTTCCGAATTAGGTTGTTTCAGAGGGTTTTCCCCCCCTATCGCGCGACGCGAAATTTGTGACGCGTGCGGCGCATCGTTTGCAACAGGAATGCAAATACGCGATTATTTCCTCTTTGACAGATGACATAATACTTGGGAGATGTATTACATAATATCGGTTGTTCGCGAACTCGCTCTGTGTTCTCTTTCTCGCCTGAGCACTTTTTACCCGATTAGGACAGTCTAGGCCTGGTTCGATATCAAAACGAGCATTTTAATTCACCTATCACAGCAGCTCAAAAGAGAGATCTGGTATATAAAGAAAGAGGTGGCCATCTTCTATTATCTTTGTTGTTCTCGGGAACACCAAACTAGTCCACAGCAAGCACTCCGGCAAGATGATGATGGGATCGGGATCAACGTCAACAATGGCCATGCCATCGACCACATCGATGGCTATGGACATGACTTCCATGTCTCTGGCTTCATCCACTTCCATGTCCATGGATATGGCCACTGCAACCGCTTCAATGGATATGAGCTCCGATATGATGAACTCGCACTTGACTACAAACTATGCTGGTTACTCCGTAGTATTTGACACTTTGAAAGCTGCCAACGGTGGTGCCGCATTTGGTATTTTTTGTGTCCTATTCTTCACTGCTTTCCTCTTCAGGGGATTGGCATTTCTCGGCGCATATATCGAACAAAGAGTCTTTGTCCCTTCCACTTTGAGAGACGATGATGAGACAAGCCATGAGGAAGACATTGAAGAGAAATGCTGTGGTCCAGCAGAATCTTCCCATGAGAACACCAAAGATCTCATAAAGGAAAGATCTACATTGGCCAAATTTTTCCATTTCACCCCACAATCCCTCTATAGAGACTTTATAAGATTGATCCTCGTCTTTGTCTCCACGATGGTTGGTTATGCCCTTATGCTTGCAGTGATGAGTTTCATTCTCCTGTATTTCTTTGCTGTTATCCTTGGTATCGCCTTCGGTGAGATATTCTTCCTCAGACTGAGCATAGTGATGGGAATGAGACCGGCGGGTACATTTTGTGTAGCTCTCCATTGATCTTGGACTGCATAGAAACTATAGATTTAACGATTTTAATGATAATCCCGGTCGTAGGTCTACAAGTCAATTAAATAACCTGAAGGCATGTATAGTATCCTTTCACTTCACTTATCTTCCTCCTCAGCTTCTTCCTCTTCCTCATCATCAAGAGGAATACTCTCCAAATCCTTGACAAGCGTCTCCAACTCACCAACAGTGGCCTTGTGGAACTCAAGCTGGATTTTGGTGAACAGTACGATCAAGTTGACGCTCTCAGCTGGCTCAATCAATTTTTTCATACTTTGCACAGCAACAGTAGTAGCATTGACCAACTCATCCTCAGCGTTATCCAACTGATCTTGCAATTGTTCTTGTCTGTCTGGATGGATCTTCACCTCATATCTCAAGGTGTCAAAGTTCAGTCTGGCGCTATCCACTTTCTTTCTGTTGGCATTTGTCTCGGTGAAACTCTTATCAAGGGCATCTTGTAACTTAGCATTGAACTCGGTGAGTATCATTTGATCCTGTTCCAATCTCTTGGAACCGATTTTAGCTTGTGCTTCAGAGAACTTGAGCAACACCTTACTCAGCGCATTGTCATCATTGAATTGTAATAACAACTGACGGGATTGTCTTGAAGCTTTGCTCAACTCATGGGCAAAAGTCTTTGGCAAAACAGGTTCATCGCTTGAAGAGGTCAAGATCTTCTCAGCTTCAGCTGCAGAGGAGGCCCTTTGTAAACCTTGGAACTTTTCTGTCAGAGTCTTTGAAAGATCAGAAACGGATTCCTTAATGTTTGGCGGATAATCATAACTTTCGATCTCATAGGTGGCAGTAATGGCAAGAAGTTTCTTGTAAACAGATCTCAAGGCATCGGTCTTCTTCTCCAGGAGGATGTACTCCTCTGGCAGCTCTGAGATGTCTTCAATGGTACCAAACTTCTCCTGAACAAGACGTGCTGTGCGTTTAGCGATGGGTGTGAAGTCATTGGAGAATTTCTGGGCCTCCTTGGAGACCTCTTCGAAACCGGACTGCAAGGATTTTGTGAAATTGTTGAAGAAGGACATTTCTGCTTATTTCAATGGATACTATCAATAGGCTGTCAAAAGGTTAAAACGGTCTGCCAAAAAAGGGCGAATGAGATCTAAAGATATCCTTCGATGTTGGGCGAACCGGTTTGACATGGTGCTCAATCGCCTCTTACACACCCGAACACACATATCTAAGGGCGCCATATACACTTTCAAACTACTTCTTATCTATAGACCCAGATATCGTATAGAAAATCAAATACATATAGAACAAATGAGTAGATTCACAGAATCGTACAAAAAGCAAATGAGTGGTGAAAAAAAAACGCAACAGACTAGACTTTGATATCCTTTGGCAAGGATTCGTATGCATTCTTATCCAATTCTTGAAGTTCCTTAGCTAGGGTTTCTCTCTCTTTTCTGGCCTTTTCGATCTTGGCCAAGAGTGATTCTTGCTCCTTCTTGAACTCATCGTCTTGAGAGTCCAGAACTGTGGTAGAATCAGCAGCCTTGGACTGCTCGGTGTTTGGTTCCGTTTTAGACGCTCCAACGTTTGGTGCTGCAGGCTTAGATGCAACCTCCCCAGCTTCAGCATCCTTCTGTTCTTTGAAATTTTGCAACGCATTCAACTCCTTCTGACCATCATCAACCTTCTTCGAGGTCTCCTTCTTTGAAGTTTCAGCAGCTTCATGTAAAGTGTCCAGCTGGGCCTTGTTATCCAGCTCCTTAGACTTATCATGCTCCTTACCTTGCAAATCAGACTCTAATTCATCGCTCTTCTTCTTGGACTCTGCGGATTTCAACTTTGTCTTTTCCAAATCCTTGTTCAGCTTCTCAATTTGAACGTTGATTTCATCGATATCCTTTTGATGAGCATTACTATCGAAATCCGAAATCACTTTCTTGGACTTCTCAGTGGTCTCAGCAGCCTCCTTAATTTTGTTCTCATGGTCTTCTCTCTCTTTCTTCAAGTTCTCAATCTCTTGGATTTTAGACTCCTTTTCCTTGTTCAAATCTTCGCCTTTACCCTTCTCAGAAGAGATGTTCAACTTCAATACTTGAATGTCCTGCTCAAACACTTTGAGCTTCTCGCTGGATTCGACTTGTTTCTCCTCCAATTCCTTCAAATATTCAACAGCTTCTTCTTGATCTGTCTTGGATTTCTCAACCTCTTCCAACTTCTCCTTGATCTTGTTTTCAGTCTCTTCAAAGAAGTTCTTCTTAGCTTCCTCATGCTTCTCATCAAGTTCCTTCTTTTCAGCTTCAAAATCTTCCTTCGCCTTTGTGATAGACTCTTCTGTAGAATCCTCGTTGTTCTTGATTCTCTCTTCGATCTTTGTAATCTCTTGTTTCAGAGCAGAGATCTGAGTATCAAAGGCATTCTGCACTCTGTTGAATTCAGCTTCAGCCTGTTGTTTCATGGTAGACAGTTTGGATTGATGCTCTTTGTTTTTCAATTCAATCTTGTCCTGGACAGTCATTGGAGTACCATCTGGGTTCTTGTTGAGAGCAGTTGTAACAGGAAAGACACCAAAGAATCTGTGCTTCTTTGGACCGTCGGACGTCTTTTTAGATTTCTTCTTTGGCTCCTCTTTGTTAACGGTGGAGTCCTCTTCTGGGGAAGCTTTCTCAGTGGAGGGATCTGCGTTTTCACCTTTTGTTGCCAGCGGAACCTCTTCAATATCATTTTCTCGTTCTTCCTCTTCTTCTGGAACCTCCCTCTTTGGGCCTTCAGCCTCTCTCTTAGCCTCTTCAGCTCTCTGTTTCAACTCCTCGAATTTTTGCTTATCCTGTTCGATTCTCTTTTCCTCTTCTTCCTTCTCCTTGGCCAGAGCGTCTTCCTGTTGCTTCTTCAAGTCACCAAGACGTTTGTTCTCCATCTCCAAGGCCTTGATATCACGCTGGTGCTTGGAATCCAACTTGGAGAAGATTTTTGGCACCTTGACAGCGGACTCCTTGCTCATATCAGCTGGCTTAATAGTGTTAGATTGCTTTGAGAAGCGACGGAATGGGGAGAAATAGTGCTTCTCTTCGACTTCTTCGACTTCAACTGGTTCTGTCTCGTCATCTTCAACCTTTGCTTCATGAGACTCTTCTGTGGCCTGTGAATCGATAGGCTGCTCATCATCCTGAGAAGCTTCGTTCTCTTTCTCAACAGGGACAGCCTTTGGAACAACCTTCTTCTTGGATCGAATGGCAAAGCTAAAGATAGACTTCTTCTCCTCTGTGGCGGGAGCACTAAAAACAGCAAAGGGGTCTGGGCGAGGCATAGCGAGAGAAAGTGTGTATATGGGAACTCAATGGGTATAAAGAGGCCCTTCTCGTTATCGAAGCAAAAAAAAGAATTATGTATGTAGCAAATTTCAGGGGCTAAGACAGGCTGAAATCTGCCATTGTGACGTGCCAATTGTCTGACCGGTAGGGACACAAGATTTCCCGATTGGGAAAGATTGGAGATTGTGAAAGGGATTTATTGGTTTACAGGAGAAGCGGAAGGTGAACGGGTGAATTGCTTTGCGTTATTAGGTTTATGTCGAATACCAGGTTATATGGTACTCTTTCGTAGCCCAATCCCACTCAGCTTTAGGTATTTTGTCGTTTTTCAGTTTTCTTTCCATCGAAACTCATCGAAAGTCGAAAAAAATCGCTCTCCAGATCACCTATAAAACCATCATTCGCCACAACAAACGAAACTAGCTAACTCAACAGAGCCAGTCCCAAAATGCCTGAAACCCGTCCAAAAGTCTTCTTCGATATCGCCATCGGCGGCGAGCCGAAGGGCAAAGTTGTATTCGAATTGGTGAGTTTTCCCGCTCTTTGAGAGAGAGCAGACCAATTGACTAACAGTTTGATAGTTCAGTGACATCGTCCCAAAGACTGCAGAGAATTTCAGAGCACTCTGCACCGGTGAGAAAGACGATGGCAGTGGTGGTAAGCCTTTGACTTATAAAGGTTCCGCTTTCCACAGAGTCATCAAGGATTTCATGATCCAAGGTGGTGATTTCACCAATGGTAACGGTACAGGTGGCAAATCTATCTATGGCGAGAAGTTCGAAGATGAGAACTTTGACCATAAGCACGATAAGCCATTTTTGCTATCTATGGCCAACAGTGGACCAAACACCAATGGTTCTCAGTTCTTCGTCACTACTGTTCCAACTCCACACTTGGACGGTAAGCACGTTGTTTTTGGCCGTTTACTCTCCGGTAAGTCTGTCATCAGAGCTATCGAGAGAACAGAGAAGAACTCCCAGGATAAACCATTGAAAGACTGTGTCATTATGGATTGTGGCGAGTTACCAGCTGATTACGTTCCTGAACCAGTTGTCGCAGTTGATGATGGTACTGGTGATATATACGAAGAAGTTCTTGCTGATAATGACAGTATTAATTTAGAAAACCCAGAATCTTTTCTCAAAGTGGTCAATGACCTCAAAGATATTGGTACGAAGCTGTTCAAAGCCGGTGATTTGGAGAGATCTTTGACCAAATATCAAAAGACAGCAAACTACTTGCAAGACTACTTCCCGGAGGACCTTTCAGAGGAACAGATCAACGAAATCAACAAGCTTAAAGTCTCTGCGTTCCTCAACATTGCCCTTGTTAGCTTGAAATTGAACAAGAACAGTGAAGTGTTGAAAGCATCGACCGAGGCACTGGCTATTGAAAACGTCGACGATAAATCGAAGGCCAAGGCTCTATATCGTCGTGGTTCTGCATATTTGAAACTCAAGAATGAAGAAGGGGCCCTGAAGGATTTCACTGAAGCCTTGAAGCTCTCACCGGCTGATGGTGCCATCATGAGGGGCATTGATGACGTGAAAAAGAGCGAATTGGCCCGCAAACAAAAGGAGAAGAAGGCCTTCAGCAAGATGTTCTCCTGAGAGTTATATATGATCAGATATCGACTTAAAAAGCACCAATTCAATCCATTTGAAGTATTTCCAATGAACTTTCAACGCGTAAATTTCAGACTGGCTGCGTAAACACCCGCACTAAAAGAGACCGTCGACGGTTTTTCTGTTTTGGTTGGAAAATTTGGGGGGCGAAAACAGAAATCAAAACAACGTCGAGTTAAAACACAGCGAACAGACTCTTCGAGACCCGCTATCCCGATACTTGTTCAATTTCACTGAAATCCCCTACTCACAGGCGTCAAATCGATACCAGTAACACCGCAGGGCTACGTACAGAGGATTGATTAGTCATTGGCTACAAGGGCTTTGCCGCTGTTTAAACATCTTGGAACAACAGGGCCTGAAAAACTCATTTGCTTGAAGCTTTTTGGTGTGCTTTGTACCATAAGTGTTTTATTCTCGAAAGAGCGTACTTCTTAACGAGGTTATACTGTTCTTTGTCCTTGTTTGATTCCATCCAGGGATCTACATACCTAAAAACTACTTCTGCATCCTTTCTTATCCAAAAAACAACAAAAAAAGGCTATATCTCCCCTTTCATTTCATCGTTTAAATTACTTGTGTTTTATTAGTTCCCAGAGGTACAGGGTGCCTTATTGGGTTTTGTTCTATTACATTTTATTCTTTTTGCTAAAGAGTCCACTACAATACATCCGACATGGTTCAATTCCCATACTCAAGTGCGCCACTGCGTACGGTGAAGGAGGTCCAATTTGGTATCCTCTCTCCAGATGAGATTGTGAGTGATTCAAAGCAATGGTGGTATCCTTTTATCAAACGAGTTATACTAACACATCGAAATAGCGTGCCATTTCTGTGGCAAAGATTGAATTCCCAGAGACTATGGATGAAACACAGACAAAGCCAAGAGTTGGTGGTTTGAACGATCCAAGATTAGGTTCTATCGATCGTAACTTCAAATGTCAAACATGTGGTGAAGGTATGAATGAATGTCCAGGACATTTCGGTCACATTGAGCTTGCAAAGCCAGTTTTCCACATTGGTTTCATCAATAAGATTAAGAAAGTTTGCGAATGTGTCTGTATGCACTGTGGTAAGCTACTTCTTGATGAGTCAAATGATTTATTCAAACAGGCCATCAGAATCAGAGATCCAAAAAAGAGGTTCAACGCTGTTTGGAACCTTTGTAAGACCAAGATGATTTGTGAACCAAACTTCCCACCAGAGGCTGATGGAACTGTTCGCTCCAGAGGTGGCTGTGGTAATGCTCAGCCTTCTGTGCGTCGTGATGGTTTGAAACTTTGGGGTACTTGGAAAAAGGGTAACGCCGAAGAGAATGAGCAACCAGAAAGACGTCTTTTAACTCCAAGCGAGATCCAGAATGTGTTCAAGCATATCACTCCTGAAGACTGCCGGAAACTCGGGTTCCACGAGGATTACTCTCGACCAGAATGGCTGATCTTATCCGTTTTGCCGGTTCCGCCACCACCAGTGAGACCTTCCATCTCTTTTAACGATACTCAAAGAGGTGAAGATGATTTGACCTATAAGTTGTCTGATATCATGAAGGCCAACATCAATGTGCAGAAATTGGAAATGGATGGTTCGCCACAGCACGTTATCAACGAGTTCGAAGCGTTGTTGCAGTTCCACGTTGCCACTTACATGGATAATGATATTGCTGGTCAACCACAAGCTCTACAGAAGTCTGGCCGTCCAATCAAGTCCATTCGTGCTCGTTTGAAAGGTAAAGAAGGTCGTATCAGAGGTAACTTGATGGGTAAGCGTGTGGACTTCTCTGCTCGTACTGTTATCTCTGGTGATCCTAACTTACAGCTAGATCAAGTTGGTGTGCCGAAGAGTATTGCCAGAACATTGACATACCCAGAAACTGTGACCCCATACAACATCCAAAAGTTGACTGAGATGGTGCGCAATGGTCCAAATGAACATCCAGGTGCCAAGTACGTCATTCGTGATACAGGTGATCGTATTGATTTGAGATACAACAAGCGTGCTGGTGACATTGTCCTTCAGTATGGTTGGAAAGTTGAGCGTCATTTGATGGATGATGATCCAGTTCTTTTCAACCGTCAGCCTTCTTTACACAAGATGTCTATGATGTGTCACCGTGTGAAAGTCATGCCATACTCCACTTTCAGATTGAACTTGTCTGTGACATCCCCATATAACGCTGATTTCGATGGTGACGAGATGAACTTACACGTTCCACAATCAGAAGAGACGAGAGCTGAACTTATAAACATTTGTGCTGTGCCACTTCAGATTGTCTCTCCACAATCCAACAAGCCATGTATGGGTATCGTTCAAGATACGCTTTGTGGTGTTAGAAAGATGACCCTCCGTGACAGTTTTATTGACTACGACCAGATGATGAATATCTTATACTGGATTCCGGATTGGGATGGTGTTATTCCTCACCCAACCATTTTGAAACCAAGACCTCTTTGGACCGGTAAGCAGATGCTATCTATGGCTATTCCAAAGGGTATCCACCTTCAGAGATTTGACGAAGGTACAACATTACTCAGTCCTAAGGATAATGGTATGCTTATCGTTGATGGTCAAATTTTGTTTGGTGTTGTTGACAAGAAAACTGTGGGTGCTACAAACGGTGGTTTAATCCATACCGTCATGAGAGAGAAAGGTCCAAGATCATGCGCGGATCTTTTCGGTAACATCCAGAAGGTGGTGAACTTCTGGTTGCTACACAATGGTTTCTCCATTGGTATTGGTGATACCATTGCGGATGCATCCACCATGAAAGAAATCACCGAAGCCATTGCTATTGCCAAGGAGAAGGTCGACGAGGTGACACTTGAGGCTCAACAGAATAAATTGACAGCTAAGCATGGTATGACATTAAGAGAATCTTTCGAGGATAACGTTATTCGTTACTTGAATGAAGCTCGTGACAAGGCTGGTCGTTCTGCCGAAGTCAACTTGAAGGGCATTAACAACGTTAAGCAAATGGTGAGTGCTGGTTCTAAGGGTTCTTTCATTAACATTGCTCAAATGTCTGCCTGTGTTGGTCAACAATCTGTCGAGGGTAAGCGTATCGCTTTCGGTTTTGCTGACCGTACATTACCACATTTCTCCAAGGATGACTACTCTCCAGAATCTAAGGGTTTCGTTGAGAACTCTTACTTGAGAGGTTTGACACCACAAGAGTTCTACTTCCACGCTATGGGTGGTCGTGAGGGTTTGATTGATACCGCTGTGAAGACTGCCGAGACTGGTTACATCCAGCGTCGTCTCGTTAAGGCTTTAGAGGATATCATGGTTCACTACGATGGTACCACCAGAAACTCTTTGGGTAATATTATCCAATTTGTGTATGGTGAAGATGGTCTCGATGCTGGTCATGTCGAGAAGCAAACCATTGATACCATTCCAGGTGAAGATGCTGCCTTTGAGAAACGCTACCGCGTTGACTTGATGAACCAAAAGTCTTCTATCAAGCCACATTTATTAGAATCAGGTCGTGACATCATCGGTAACACTGAGTTGCAATCCGTCTTAGATGATGAATACAGTCAATTGGTGGAAGATCGTAAGTTTTTGAGAAAGGTCTTTACTGATGGTGAACACAACTGGCCATTGCCTGTGAATATCCGTCGTATCATTCAGAACTCTCAACAAATCTTCCATGTTGACCGTTCCAAGGCCTCGGATTTGGCCTTGGATGAAATTGTAAAGGGCGTTGATCAGCTCAGTAAGAAGTTGTACGTCTTGCGTGGTGACACTGATTTGATCAAAGAAGCCCAACAAAATGCCACAACCTTATTCCAATGTTTGCTACGTTCACGTTTGGCTTGTCGTCGTGTCATTGAAGAGTACCGTCTGAACAGAGTAGCCTTCAATTGGGTCTTGGGTGAGATTGACGCTCAATTCCAAAGAGCTGTGGTGCATCCTGGTGAAATGGTTGGTGTTGTTGCCGCCCAATCTATTGGTGAACCAGCTACTCAGATGACATTGAATACTTTCCATTTTGCCGGTGTGGCTTCCAAGAAGGTTACGTCCGGTGTTCCTCGTTTGAAAGAGATTTTGAACGTTGCAAAGACTATGAAGACCCCATCTTTGACTGTGTACTTGGACCCAGAGTACGCTTCTGACCAAGAGAAGGCCAAAGAAATCAGATCTGCTATTGAGCACACCACATTGAAGAGTGTCACCGTGGCTACTGAGGTGTACTATGATCCAGATCCAAGATCTACTGTGATTGAGGAGGATGACGAAATGGTTCAATTGCACTTTGAGATTCCAGATGAGGAAACTGAGGCCTCTTTGGATAAGCAATCACCATGGTTGTTGCGTATTGAGCTTGATCGTGCTGCCATGAACGATAAGGACTTAACAATGGCTGAAGTTGGTGAGAAGATCAAAGAGACATTCAAAGATGACTTGTTTGTGATTTGGTCTGAAGATAATGCTGAGAAGTTGATCGTTCGTTGTCGTGTTGTCCGTGATCCAAAGAACTTGGACCCTGACTCAGAGGCAGAAGAGGACCAGATGTTAAAGCGTATCGAGAACAACATGTTGGAAGCTATTACGTTGCGTGGTGTTCCAGATATTACCCGTGTTGTGATGATGAAGTATGATCGCAAGCTTCCAGATGAGACTGGTAAGTATGTTAAGGTTCCAGAATGGGTGTTGGAAACTGATGGTGTCAACTTGGCCGATGTTATGCGTGTTTCAGGTGTCGATTCCTCTCGTATATACACCAACTCATTCATCGATATTTTGCAAGTTTTGGGTATCGAGGCTGGTCGTGCTGCTTTGTACAAGGAAGTTTACAATGTTATTGCATCGGATGGTTCTTATGTCAATTACAGACATATGGCATTGTTGGTTGATGTGATGACTTCTCGCGGTCACTTGATGGCGGTCACTCGTCATGGTATCAACAGAAATGACACGGGTGCTTTGATGCGTTGTTCCTTTGAGGAAACTGTTGAGATCTTGTTCGAGGCTGGTGCTGCTGCTGAACTTGATGACTGTCGTGGTGTTTCTGAAAACGTCATCTTGGGTCAATTGGCTCCAATTGGTACTGGTGCATTCGATGTTATGGTTGATGATTCTATCTTGAAAGAACTACCTACTGCTACCCAGGCCCCTGAATATGTGGGTACAGAATATGGTGATGGTAATGCAACACCATACGACTCTTCTAACCTTTCTGGTCAAGGCCATATTGAAGGTGGAGATGATGTTATGTTCTCTCCAATTGTCGAATCTGGTCAAATTCCTATGAACTCTGGTGGTTTCACCGAGTATGGTGGTAGCGGTGCCACTGACTACAGTGCTACATCTCCTGGTATGAACGCTACATCTCCATTCGGTTACGGTTACGGTTCTGCCACCTCCCCTGGCATGAATCCAACTTCACCAGGATACGGTATCACATCGCCTTCTTATTCACCTACCTCTCCATCATACTCACCTACCTCTCCATCATACTCACCTACATCTCCATCATACTCTCCTACATCTCCATCATACTCTCCTACGTCACCAAGCTACTCTCCAACTTCACCATCATACTCACCAACTTCACCATCTTACTCTCCTACATCGCCATCATACTCTCCTACATCTCCTTCCTACTCCCCTACATCTCCATCTTACTCTCCTACATCTCCATCTTATTCACCTACATCTCCATCATACTCTCCTACATCGCCATCATACTCTCCTACATCTCCATCATACTCTCCTACATCTCCATCATACTCTCCTACATCTCCATCATACTCACCTACATCTCCATCTTACTCACCAACGTCACCAAGTTACTCTCCAACTTCACCATCATACTCACCAACTTCACCATCCTACTCTCCGCCTAAGTCGCCAGATTATTCACCAAAGGATGATGAAGAGAAGAAGTGAGAGTGTTGGATTGTTCTCGAGAGCTGAAAGAAAAAAGAATATTATTGTACAACAGTTGTTTTTGTGTATCTACAAAGTTGATACAAAATTTGATAAAAGTTAATATAGCTTGTAGCTGCAAGTGCTCGTTTTTTCTCGGAAAAAGGTGCGTCATCCAATTTACTGTCTTCATCTTTGACGTGGAGTGGAATGTCAAAGTCATCAATATGTGTTGAGATTTTGATGAGTCTTTTTTTTCTATAATGGATTCCCAAATCTGGCATTGTACTGAGTCCAGATGAGATTCTCAAGTAGCAGACTAGGGATAACGCCTATGATCAATAACATATCGGATGCGAGTAAAACCGCGTTCACAGATGGTGCACCGTGCTTGCAAGAGCAAAGGCAAGCACAACACCCGCCACTATTGCCAATCTTAGAAGTCTCTGAACATCTTTCTTCCAGTATTGTAACGCATAGAATCTCCAATTCAATCTTAATTTATCCATCGTGGTGAAACACCCATTCAGCATCCATACTACATCAATTATTACAGGTCAATACTCAATGCTCATATAGTTTACCCCGCCGCCAAGAACGAAACCCGAAAGTTGAAGGTCACCATCCAAAATTCTCAGTATGCATATAGACTTCTTCTACTTCACCGTTCAGAACATGCAGCAGCAGTTTCGAACATGCAGTGCCACAGTCTTGTTGCAGAGTGCTTGTGCCTGAGCAGATCACTGCAGTTTTGTTCAACAATTGTGTCTGTTCCAAATAGGTCTTCATATTTGGCTTCAAGTTGTTAAAGATCTTGACGCAAGTATTTGTTGGGTCATTTTTGATCTCCAGAGAGGACCCCAAAAGTGCAAAATTCTCTTGAAGAAACAATTTCAGGATTTATGTGTTCTGCAGAGTTTGTAACAAAGATCTTAATATCGAAGATCTGATAGCTTCTTTGGATCTGAACGAGTATTCATTTAGCCTTAAAGTGGTCTTTACCATTAATCTATAGAGCATTTGTAACACTCCGAATCCAATTGTGCCCCAGATATATTCCTGGGCATTCAGAGTATCATAAACGTGCCATGTCAAAAGGCCCAAGTAACTGAAAGCAATGATCCAGTGAGTCTACCACCAGAGTTCATAGAACCATCTGCGTGATATCCGCGTGCTGAAAAAGCACAACATGAAAAGCAAGACCAAAGGGGCGACACCATTTCTATAGAGCAGATTTGTGTCCCATTCATGCTTAAGTTGAGAGGCTCCACCTTCCCAAACAGGCGGTGTCAAGAACGGGATTGTATGGATTAAGCTGAGGAATAGAGAACCAACCGAGTGATTGATGAAAGATATTCAGTTTTCATAACTAACGCCAGTAACGAAGAAGATGAAGTTTGTCTTTCCACCAACGACGAAGAGAAACGGTGTCAAAGATAACACAAAGAAACCAGATCTCGTGGCTAGGGGTGCAGTTCCGAAGCCCTGACATGGTCTGTACAGATCTCCAGGACCGAAGCACACACAGATAATGAAAATTGCACCAGCAGCAAGCAGTAGAAGAGTACCAAAAGAGGCTGGAAGACCAGTAACTCTGGAGACCATGACTGGTAATCTCTTATAACCGATAACTCTAGATAACGAGAGCAGCTTTTTGAACTTGGTTAAGAATATCTTCTGGCCATTTCTGTAACTCCAATCATCGCCACCTCAGTCTTCTGTTTCCTGGTATCGAGTTCGAATTCTGGAGGAACTGAATTTGTTGACCAATCCCTGTCGTCTGGCCCGCATCCGGGGACATGCAAACCTAATAAGCAGATGCCAAGACATCTTTCGATGTGGCAATGCGCAGTGATAACTTCAACGATCTCGAGACCGTCAGCCCTGAGCCTTCACTGTGACTGTTCAGAGTCAGTCACCTAAATAGTAGTAGCCATTTAGAAATCAATACCTTCCTGGGAGACAAGAGACCACAACAAGCAAAAAGGCAGCCTGCTCGACTAGCACCTTACTAGCTACCACGAGGGGCCCTCAGTCCTGGCGGTCCCATCCATCCCGACGGCTGAAGCAATTCCACCGCTGAGGCTTCTATGGTGTCAGAAAAGTTGTATGAGTACATATAGTGATCATTCCAGTTGACGAAACTCTTAAATCTGAATCTGTATCTTGAAATCGAGTACTAAATTCTAATGTGATCATGAAAGCGGAACTGAAATTAATGTGAACAGTTCCGCCTCCATAGCAGAGTTCTTTCTGTTTATTACTCTGCTGTGTTGTCTATTAGGATTAAGCGCCAGTCAAAGTTCTCAGTAAAATAAAAATCTACCAGCTCTTAGAAATAGAATGGTAGTTATAGCCACCAAGCACTATGTACTCTTCTTGGAGATCAAGTTATTGAACATATCAAAAGAGTTACCATCAGGTTGCAAATGGTATCTCTGTCCCGTTGGTCTATCATTCATATCCACTTCTTCGGCTATGAGCAACCCAAAGTCATCAGTGATACCGACAATCTTAGCCCTGATAAGGCCATGGTCTTTCAGTTTCACAATTTGGTCCCCATGGAGCCAGTCTTGATAGTACAGTGGTAATAGTGATCTGAAGCCAAATTGTTTGAATTTGTTGAATAGGACATCCATCTGATACAGATACGCCGCCAACATGAGCTCAGAACTGATATGATCCAACCGTGTGCCCTTGAACCTATTCCATTCAGTAATGGTAGAATTGACCGAAGTGGTTGGAGCAGAGTTGGATAAGTTGATACCAGTACCAACAATACATTTGTAGTTGCCATCGATGACGTTGGTATTCACAAGGATACCACAGATCTTCACCCAAGCGGGTTCCACGTCATTGTGAGTCAAGTTTTCACCAAAATACTCAGGTTTCAACGCATAGATATCGTTAGGCCATTTAATCTTGACCGGTATATCTTGATAACCTGGACCGATGGACTTAATAGCTTCCACCACGGCCAACGCAGTCAAGTATTGTATGAAAACAACCGGGGCATGTTGATATGAAATAGGCAGTTCAAGAATCAACGATGATGCCAAGACACCGTATGGATTGATCCATAGATTCCCACCGCGTCCACGACCAGAGACTTGTACGTTAGCGGCAAGGACTAAACCAGAGGGCAACTGTCTCAAGAGTGACAAGTTCTCATTAGGCATCACGCTCGTGGATGTTACAACTTCACCGTATAGAAGGATGGAACCAGCTCTGATAGAATCCAAAGATCCATACCGTTGATGTAGATAGCGGAAGTATGTTGGGATATCGAAGTAAGAAGTGAGCTTTCTGTCTGGTAAGGAAGACGTGAAGGCGATGATTTCCTTAACTGCGGTATCAGGGTCCTCCAGCTGCTCTTGTTTATCGATATGAGACATGTCTTCAGTACCATTCTGGTGTAAGTGGAAGGCATCACGCTCACAATGAAGAAAGCCATCTTTCAACCCGATTTCATCGACCAAGGAGTTGACAATCTTCTGAACGGTACCATCGATTGGTGAACAGAGCACCATCGGTGTCAGACGAGGTCTTACAATTTCATCATCGTTGACCTTCAAGCCCAGCTTCAGGAGACACGCCCTCAGGAACTTCTTTCTTGCCTCGTCATGCGCAGTAAGCTGTTTCACCACATCTAAATATGATCTCTCCTGAGACCCATGCATCAGCTCTGGAACGAACTCAGGATGTGTTCCTGTTAGGATAACATCACCTTGTCCAACAGAGCAATGAATCACAGCTGCCTGGCCTTTACCTGAATCGACATGAACTTGATTACTATAAGATGCCAACACTGTGACGTTCTCGTATTGTTCAGCATCGACAAAGACTGCACCTCCATTGTAGTAGTGATAGCAATCACTTAGTTGAATGAATTCCGGATTGATAGCCATCTTTGTAGCCAGAGCACCGGATTCTTTACCATACTGGAACCCTTTGAAGGCACAGCCTCTGGCGATACCTGGGAAGAATTTGAGTTCTCTTGGACCAGAGACTTCCATCATCGGATCACCAACTTCAAATTCCACTCTGGATGAACCATAGTAGCCACCAGAGCAAAAGCCCAACATCTTCCCTCCTCTGGAGACAAATTCCCTGATGACCTTATTGCCCTGACCGTTGAACTGTTGGCAGACGGGGAGATCAGCACCACCAGGGATCACCAGTAACGAAGTCTTTGGAGCCCATGGTTCCTTGATCAAAGTCTGCGCACCTATCCCGATCACAGCGTAGTGAGGCGATAGGAATCTTCTTAGGGATTCGAGTGTGTGTTTGACAGAGTCTGGAGAAGTACCAGGGCCTTTATGGGTTGGTTAGCATCGGGATAGTCTTAAACCTGAAAATTCACTATGAAAGAGAAATCGACTCACCTGCATAGACAAGAACGTTCATTCCTCCCAGATGTGAGGGTTTCAGACTGCGTAGGATATTCACTTTTGTGGGAGTTCAGCCCTTTTTATGTGAATGTTGGCAATGGGAAGCAGAAAGATGAAAAATTCCACCCGGTTGACTCAGTTGACCGAAAACCAGACCAACAGGACCACACAGAGTGCCAACAATTGGAGGATCACACCCCAAGATGCTCCCTCTGAGACTTACAGTGCTTCCGCTGAGAACCCATAGGCTCCCTTTGAGAGTCCTGAGGCCCTTCCACTCATCCGTTATCGCCATGGGTAACAAACCTACGATCAACAACACCATCCAACGCTCCAAAGAGGCTGCCCTAAAAGCAACTTCTCAAGCCAGACAGACCGCCAATAGGCTGAAAGAAATGATTCCAGAGCATGAAAACATCTACACAATACCCAATATGCTCACGCTGACGCGACTGGTGAGTGCACCCGTGATTGGGTTCCTCATCTTGAAGCACAAGATCTGGCTGAGTTTCATTCTATTTGCTTATTCATCGATCACTGACTTTATCGATGGGTACATTGCACGTCGCTTCAACATGAAATCCGTTGTTGGTTCCATAATTGACCCCATGGCCGATAAAGCGTTGATGGTTATATGCACAGCTTGTTTAGCTACGATTGGACAGATGCCCTTATACCTTGCTACAATCATTCTCGGGCGTGATGCGTTGTTGGCATTGTCAGCAATATACTATAGATACATATCATTACCACCCCCAAAAACGTTTGTCAGATTCTGGGATTTCAGCATACCAAGCGCCCAAGTTTACCCAACAACAATCTCCAAATACAACACCTTGTTCCAAATGGTGTACATCGCAGGCGAAGTGCTCAAGCCTGCTATGGTCACACTGATTGATCCAGCCAACATCGCAATAGTGGATACAGGTTTCCAGATATTTGGTGGGTTTGTTGGGATGACCACCATTCTCAGCGGATTAAGCTACGTTTTTAGTAAAGATGCAGTCAAGATCCTAACAAAGAAGCAGTGACACCCTCTTTTGTATATAGACCTCTTTCATTCTACCAATCACAATAATGCATGTTTTAAAAGGAGATGCTCTCTTGTATTATCTCTCTTCTGCCCCGTAAAAACCCACGCCGAATTATCGACTGATTGTGATATCATCGATTCTCAAAATGGACTTGACCGTTTCAGCAGCCAATGTGATAGCACTAGTACTCACAAGCACAGGCTGTAACACATGCTCATCATACGTGTTTGTAGCACCGGAACGACGAGCTGAGATACCAGCATTGCGTTCACCCAGTTCATGCTTATTTCTCAAATCAGTGACAACGTTGATGGAATTCAACCCGGCATTCTCAGCTAGTGTGGTTGGAATAACTTCCAACGCTTCAGCAAACTCCTTCCAGATAAAAGATTCTGTTCCACTTAAAGCACGAGATTCTTTCATCAACTGACGAGAAACTTCAATCTCTGGAGCACCACCGCCGGCAATCAAAGCCTTTTCTTTCACCAAACAACGGATGACACAGAGAGCATCATGCAGGGAACGCTCAGTCTCATCCAACACCATGTTATTAGCACCGCGACACACAACGCTGACCGTTGGGTTCGTCACATTCTTCACGCCTGTGACCTTGACAATCTTGGATCCGGAATTCTCAATCTCCTCGATCAAATCCGCAGAACCCAATCTATCCTCTGTGAATAATTCAATATCTGAGATTGGTTTACATGACAAGGACTTGGACAAGAATTCAATCTCTTCACGTTCAATGTCCTTGATCACCATGATTCCCAACTTGGAGAGGAAATGCAATGACAGATCGTTAACTGCATCTCTTAAGATAGATTTCTGGATCAAAAGGACATTGCATTTTGCCTTCTTGATCTTCTTACACATATTCAACAGATAAGCTCTCTCCTCTTTTAAGATTTTATCCATCTGTCTATAGTCATTCACAACGACATTGTTCTCCATGTCTGGTTTTGGTGGGGATAGTTGGAATTGCACAAGACCAATACGTGCTTTCTCAATACGTGTTGGACCACCAGCGGATTTGACAACGTTTTGCGTAAGTACGACACCTGGCACCAATTCTGTATCATCGATAGTGCCGCCAACTTTCTTAATTAATCTGATATCGTTCAAGTCAACGTTTGTAGAGTCTTCATTGACAATCCTCAAGACAGAGTCAACCGCCAATGGTGCCAATAGATGGGAATATTGACCGACAATCTTGGAACTCAAAGAAGTAGAAGCGGCTCTAATCAGGGCATCACGGTCGTTTAATTCAATCTTTGTGGACATATCGAGCAAAACTTCGACGGATCTCTTAGCAGCACGTTGGAAAGACTCAGCAATCGTGGTTGGATGGATACCTTTGTTCAACAACTTATCAGCGGCGCCGAGAAGAGCACCTGTGAGGATAACGACAGACGTGGTACCATCACCAGCCTCGACATCCTGCGCAGCAGAGACATCGACAAGCATCTTAGCTGCAGGATGTAACACAGCCATGTTCTTCAAGATTGTATGACCGTCATTGGAGATGATGACCGTACCCTTTCCTGTTTTGATCATCTTGTCCATACCCTTTGGGCCCAATGAGGTTCTGATGGCATCTGCGACGGCACGCGCAGCGAGGATGTTTGCTCTACGCACCTCCTGCGGCTTTTCTTTGTTCTTGAACTGGCTGTTGGAGACAGTTGTCATTGGATCCTTCGTCAATTGGGTTGTTCTTTCTTTCAGTTCAGGCTGTTTCTCTGTTACAGAGGGCTTCGCGTTTGTTTTCGTTGGTGGCGAGAAAAAAATATAAGCGGGTAAAATTCAGCACGGTGTTAACTGAGAGCGTAAGCGTAAATACAGGCACTGAGGCATGAGCTCATCGTGGTGGGCAAGTTTTCATTTTATCTCTTTACTTCTCATAGAGGAACTTTCATACAGTTGCTTGAACTACTGTCTCGGATAAAGCCAACTCAAAGAAATGGACCACCACGTTTTTCAGGAGATCGCAGTCACCAGAGAGCAGATAGTTAACTGTTCCTTCTCCAGCTGGTACCACAAGTACAAGAATCATGTTCCCAGATCACGGGTGATTAAGCCATTACCCTTAAGTTTCATCGAGTATCTGAGCTCTGATGGTATTGTGCTCCCCGTTGACGGCCACTACGATGTTGATATGGGTACCGGTGACGGTGAATATAGTGACTGGTCCGAAGATGAAAGTAATCATGACAGTGAAAGTGATGAGGACCTACCAAAGAAAGATCCAAAAGAAGTGTTTGCCCAGTTTCAACAAATCCACGACGAGATCAGGCATGTCATCAAGGAATGGGGGGCAGTTACTCCAAAGTTGAACTGGAGTGCTCCCCGCGACGCCACCTGGATCCTTCCATCGAATACTATGAAGTGTACCAATGCTAGTGACGTCTATCTCTTGCTAAACGCTTCAAACTACACCATGCACGATATATCACAGGCGTTTGACGAAGCAGACCAAGGACGCGACGGTAAATCAACAGAAACAGAGTATGAACTCATCTTGAGAAAATGGTTCAACGTCAACCCTGCATTGGAGTTCAGAGTCTTTGTCAAAGACAATGAAATAATCGGTATCACCCAGAGAGAGTTGAACTTCTATGACTTCTTGGAGCCAATTGAACTGACTATACGCCATTTGATTGAGAATTTCTATGATGATGTCTTAAGAGACACCTTCCCAGATGATGACTATGTATTTGATGTGTATCTTCCACGTCCTTTCAACAGAACCTATTTGATCGATATAAATCCCTTTGCAAGAAAAACAGACTCTCAACTCTTTACATGGAACGAACTCGCCACGATGACGCCACGTGAGGACTATGAGTTGCGATTAGTCACAGAGGTGGATAAGGGAAGATTTGCAGTCAAGGAACATACAGAGAACCAAGTGCCCAAGGACGTGGTAGATGCAAGCTTGGATTCATCGGCAATGGCAGAATTGGCTAAAGAATGGCAAGAACTACAGATGAAGGCAGAAGGTAAGTAGCATAAGGCATCGATATAATACGAAGTAACCAATATAGGCTACATCCAAACTGCACTCTATACCCTGTTCCTCGGAAACGATGACCTAAAACTTCACAGACTTAGACAAGTTCTTCTTAATACCAGTCTTCTCACCTTCATAAGCTCCCTTAGGCTGCTCGTAAACAGCTCTAACAGACTTGAGTTTCTTTTGCGCCTTTTCATATTTCTTTCTCTTCTTAACACGAGAGTTTCTGTTATCCTTATTTCTATGTGGGGTAAGACCTTTGTTCTTCAAGATCTGGTAGTTAACTGCACGCTTACCATCTTCACCAACGGTCTCTTTTAATTCAGCCAAACGACCTTCCTTGGCCGCACGGATGGCCATGTCATGAACCTCACGACGCATAGCCTTAGAAGTATCCTTAGAAGATTTGATAGATTGGTATAACGAGTCATCGAGGTCATTTCTTTCTCTGTTGGTTGGAATCTCTTGATCAGATTCATAGTCATCCAACTCAGCACCCTGATCCTGTTCCAATCCACGCTGACGAGCCTCCTCGATAAGTCTCTGCTGACGCTCAAATAGACGCTCTTTATATGGTAAATCTTGATCACCAGAGAACTTCTCGTCCCTCTTACGTGATTGTTGGTCGATCTTGGATGTGTAGAATCTGAGCGTTTTCTTACGGGTCTTCTTCTCTTCTGCGTCCACTTCTGCAATAACACCTTCGGCGAAGTCTTCTGTGATGGTAGCTGGTGTCACTTTCTTCAGGATACGTGGTTTACTGACATCGATGTCAAGTTCACTATCGGATGATTCCTCTTCTTCTTCGTCCTTTTCAATCTCGGATTGTGAATCTTCCTGTGGGATATCAGAAGCATTCTCAGATGCAGAGTCGTAAGCTTCATTATCGGAACTTTCACCTTCTTGTTCCTCCTCCTCCTCTTCTTCTTCATAAAGTTCCAACTCACTAGCCTGTCTCCAGACTTCTTTGGTACTCAAGATGGCTTCCATTACAGGATGTTCCTTCATCGTGAATGGTTCATCCTCTTTGGATAACGCAAGGAACAACGCAAGATATGACGTTATAGCACCCAAATAGGCAGACAATGCAATGAATTTAACATCCAACACCTCCTTACCGTGATCTTCCTGTAACGACTCCAGTACTGGTTTCCACTTTGTGAGTTCTTTAACCAACGGGATAAATTCTGGATGCGAAGTTGCAAGATATTTCCTCTTGCTCTTTGAATCCAATTTGGCGAGGTCACTCAAAGGCTGCTGTGCTTTCTCATCTTCCTTCAACATGTCACCGAAATCATGGCTGTTAGCAGTCTTAGTCCATTCTTGCTCCATCTCCTCATCAACATAGTCATCCATGTTCAACTGTTCCAAGTGCTTCTTCTGTTGGCGCAATGCCTCTTGTTCAATCTGCTTTGCAGTCTCCTCGTCCTCGAGGTTATCAGCACCGTAGTAATTACTCCTTTTGTCACCCCATGCGCCTCCTTCCTCAGATTCAATCTCCTCCTCCGGGTACTTTTTACCAAAGTATTCCGCCTCATCATCTGACCCACTATCGCTATCGATATCCATCACTTCCTCATCGCTGCTTTCGTCTCTATGTTTTCTCTTGAGCCCTTGATCCAACAGAATTTTGTCTTGCTCCGCATGGAAAGCATCTACCTCGTCGAGACCGTAGTCCTCTTCAACACCTCTGGCCATCCTTTACAATCCTTTCTCAAGACTTGTGAAGTGAACATCAACAGAATGTTCCTTTTGCTCCTCATCCAAAAGTTTTTCGCCTAGCTCCGAAAACGGCAAATTCCGAACCGATGAGTATTTTCGCGGCCTCGGAATTATATCTGCCAAAAAAATTTCCTAGGCGCAAAACAGAAAGGATGATCCAAAAGAGGAAAAGAAAAAGGGAAGATTATCAGGGGATGAGTGATCAGATCAATTCCAGGTTGGACTCGCTGAGTCGTAGAGCGACTCCATCTGCTTCTGCTGGTGGTTCCAAACCAGGGACTAGGTTCAGGCCGAAAGTGGTAGCTAGAAGAAGTAAAGAGGAGCGTGATGCCGATGCCCCTGTGAATGCCCCAGAAGATAGACCGAGACCGCAGCGTGGTGGTATGCGTGGAGGCCGTGGTGGTGCCCGTGGAGGCCGTAGAGCAATGCAGGGGACTCACATTGTGCAAGCAGGTCCTTTGGCCAGTGGTAACGTCCTAGGTGACACAAAACAGAATCTTAGTAGGTCCGCAACGATGAGCCCTACTCCTGAATACCTAACTAATTTGGTAAAGCGTGAAGGTGGAAGCACAAGGGGAACAAGCGTAGGCCCTGATGACAGTGATGACGAGAATGATTTGACAAAGATCAACATGAATGAGGAGTATAAGTTCAGCAAAGAAGAGACTGAGCTTTTCCCAGTAAGAGCTCCCAGATCGCATACAGATCAAGAGATTGTTCACGTAAACAATCGCTCTGTCTCACCGGATGTCGAAGATAAGGCAGTGGATGTTAAAAAAGAAGAAGGTACGGAACTTGTGCAAGTTTTGAAAGAGAAGGACACACAATTGCAAAACAAGTTGGATCAATTACAACTGGACGAAACTGCAGAGGATGAGCTGAAGATGTCTCAAGATCACAGGGACATCATACAGACGATAAAGGACATAGATAACACCAAAGACACATTTCTGATGTTCCAATTACCAAGAGTGTTGCCAACTTTTGAAACTCCTAATGCTGTAAAGGCTGAGGAAGGTGCAGCTCCACAACTAGAAGGGACTGTTGCAAGTCTAAGAATGCACGCATCGGGTAAACTGACTATGAAGATCGGTAACGTTGTTATGGATGTGAGTAAAGGTTCAAATGCTGCTTTCTTGCAACAATTAGTTGCTGTGAAGAACAGCAGAGAACCTGAAAAGCCAAAAGATGATGAAGATATGAACGTGGATGAAGAGACGAAGGGCACCTACTTAATGGGCCATGTAAGGGAGAAGATCGTTGTTACTCCAAAATTTGTGTGACTTTAATGAATACTGCATCGGATATTTTTTCGTAATCATCGAATGTTTGCTGTATTGGAGTGGTAAACAGCTTTCAGTGTCGACCAATGGCAATGCTGATAAAATCTTCAGATCCAAAAAGCAGCCTTTACCGTTGCCCATTCAGACTTATCTACATTTATCGGTATCTCTAGACTCTGGAGGATTTGGCGCTTTTTTGATAGCTGCAGAGTTTTAACCACAATCGTCATCATCATACTATTTTTCAAGTTTTTGTCTCTCGTTGTAAGGCTACTGTTTTGAAGAGGCACCAGGCCTCCATTAGACCGATCAGCGAATGATGTACAGCGGAAGTTACCATTCACTTCCTGAATCCTTCCAAGTTGTTATTGTAGTTCTGATGTTGAAGTGAGCACTGAGTCGTGAGTTTTACGTGAGTCGTGACCAACGCGATGCTTGTTGATTTTGTCTGAAGAAAAGTGGTGTGTTCATTTTTCTGACCCCACCAATACCGGAATAATTGACGTGACCCAAGTAATTCCGGTAAGCTGAATGGCACATAAGGCAGCATAACGGTTGGTAAAGAGAGTGCTGATTTTGTAGAGCACCGCTCATCTCAAACAACCAAATACATCGCCTCCCGCACAAACTCCATCTTTCATAAGAACTATGTACAGATTACTTGATCCTGCGCTGGCAGTTGCCACATATTTCGAGCTTCAGAGACATTCTTCAATTTTATACATTTAGATGCTTTAGACAGCGGTTCTTGCAGTACCGTTCTCTTGGTTGCATGCGTTGAATAGAGCTGACCAAAAATCGTCGGCTGTTTGCTAGTTACTCTATGATGATTGAGATTTTCTTACGCTATATCCGTTGGGATCTTGAACTTCCTGTACCCTCCATTTCCTTGACATTTCATGTGGAGTCACAAGACATTTATAGATGTTCTTCAAGTGCCTCTCACCACCAAGATGTAACTGCAAGTCGTAAAGATATACGAGGTCTGATCCAGGCGTCCAGTGCATCCTGCATCGATTTTGCGGAGGTCCCATCTTGAAGGATATTCCATGCGGGAGACCTTTCTTTCGCATGAATTGCGCATACAATGACGTCACTTTCAAATAAATTATGACACAAAAACAGGCTTTGCCTGCAGATGTCGATCGCGATCGAATCTTATAGCAGATTTAACTTTCCTTGGAAGTAGAACTGTGGAGACGAACGCCCAGACTTTGAATCGTTAGCAGGAGATAGTATGCCTCTTGTTAGACTTCGTTGCATATCCAGCTGCAGATGTCTTATAGTTGCACATCCTAGTGTTCATTTCTAATGATGCGCATTTTGATAAATGGGGAGAGGTTCGCTCCTTTTACAGATTATGAAAGGACTTGGAGGGTTGATGATATTAAGCCCATGTCAACTGAACTATTGAACAACCTGGAAGCAGATGTTGAGGGCGACAGCACCTCTAACAGTGAACAACCACAGCCTCCCTCCTCTGATGGCAGCTACAACTCCGTCATTGATCGTCTTCCCAGTTGGAGAGAATTTGCAGGAGGCATATCAAATTCCATATCAACATCTCCGCAGTCCAACGAAAGGGCCTTATGTTTCAACTCAGACGAGCCCTGTGACAGAAACCGTTTGATGCATCTGCCTTCAATTCCACACGATTCTTCTGCGCTTCCCTTCACAAATGAGCTAGATGCTATACCACAACTTCCGGAATTACCTCCACATATTCCATTTCAATTACCTGAACTTCCACCATCGATATCCGCACCTTGTGTAAAAAGGCTTCCGCTGATTGAAGTTGCTGATCTCACTACTATTCATCTGAATCTTCCTCCTGCATATAACGCTGCTCAGAAATGCGATATATGCGGTCATGTTATTGCCAGTGACATAGTTAGACATAAAAGAACTCATGACAAAGAGAGAAGGTTCAAGTGCTTCTATCCAAGATCCCACTGTCCTCACAAGAGTGGTCATTTCCACAGGCAGTACGATTTCAAGAAGCATTTACTTCATGATCATTTTGTACTACATAGTAGTAGCGTGAAGAGGATGAAGAACTTAACTGATAAACTGGATTGTGTGGGCACCTGTCATTGTGGCAAGAGCATGAAAGCCAGCGAGTGGCTCAATCATATAATGGCAAGAGATGCCGAAGGAAGCTTTGAATGCCCTGACCTCAGAGAGAAGACTGCATAGGCAGCGAGAAACTCACAGATATAGAGAAAGTATATATCTCAATTGATAATTACGTAAGGTTTGATTAGTAAATTCTCTAGCCTTTTCTGATTGTGTATTATATCATAGCATAGTTACTGTCAAGCAGGGTTTTTAGGGTTGCTTATATACCTTAGGGAGTGTGTGTTTATGGACACCTGAATCGTGGTGTAGGTCGATGTCTCCGTCTGGTGTTTGGCACTAGCTCGTGATACAGGCTGACGTAACTGTCTGGCCCTGACAAATTAGTTGGTATGCAATCGATCTGTAATAGATCTGCAATAATGCATCTCGGATGTAGAATTGATAATAACTGTAACTTGATACATACCTCTCACAAATCACTATATAGTATATATAATTCAATGTCCCTTCTGGGCACTTCCTTTAACCTTTCTAGAATATTTGTGGCAATTGAACATTCTTCTTCTCCAGTGTAGACTCGCGTCCTCAAATTTATCAGCGGCATAGAAAGAATTTTGCTCTGTCGCTCATGCGCCATTGGGCCAAAAGTGATAGATATTAGAGACATATACATATACTGAAATTCGAGTACAGAATCTTGCCATAACATATTTAATTAATCGCCAGTCCAACTTTTGGTTTGCTAAGTATCTTGTGGAAATTCAGAACTAGTAGTACTGATCAAAGTCTCAACAGTTCGCCTGATCTCCAATGCAGGCACATTCACATTCTCCAAATCCCAAAGAAGAAACTCATGAGTGATATGCTTAGCTCTCTTCAAATTTTCTTCATCTAAGTCAGCCCGCAATACCTTATTCGGGTTTTCTGATATTTCTCGAGCTCTCTGGATGATATTTGAAGGAATACCGCATGCCTCTGCACAGCTTATTCCAAAGCTATTAGTTGTTAAACCCTCTTGTAACTTGAACACGTAAGTGATCTTTTCCCTAGAGCTTTGCTCCTGAGTTGTGAATACCACATCCATATGGTTATGCTTCACATGTTCAACATTTTGCAATACTCCATCTTTGAAAAGTTCATGGAAGTGGGTTGTAATAATTGTACGGGAGGTAAACTCACTCTGCGCCAATGACTCGATGATTGCACCTAATAGAGATGGGCCTCCAACGGCATCGGTACCTTTCCCAAATTCATCAATGAGCATAAGGCTCTTCGGCGTGCACATTGAGAGACACTTAGACATGTTCTGCAAGTCGATGAAGAAAGTACTTTCACACTTATCTATGGCTTCACGGGTAACAATTCTTGTGAGTATCTTATCAGTGATTCCAATTGTGGCTCTTATTGCAGGCACATAGCATCCGATGTGAGCTAAGAACACTATGATACCGATATGGGTAAGGTAGACAGATTTTCCCGATGAGTTGGCACCGGTAATTATCGAGAGCATATGCTCGGGAATTGTAGTATCATTAGGAACAAAGGAAGGCACTGACTGTTCAACAATGATATGGCGTCCTTTTTCGATAAATAAGATTGGATCCTCACACATCTTCGGCCTAACAAAGTCATGAAGAATAGAAACAGATGTCAATGATAAGAAGCAGTCCAATTCTGCAAACAATGAGCCAATTTTCAATAACATCAGCGAGCACTTCTCATCAGCAAACCTGCTTTGAAGACCGTAGACAATCTCGATCTCATAGTCAACCATGAGCTGATAAATGTCGCCGTAGTCCTCATCCATCTGTTCCATAGTCTCATCTTTGTAATATGCGGTTGTTGCCGTTTGGAAGACCTCTGTCCATCCCTTTGGAGCGTACTCGATAAAGTAGTTATCGATGGAGATCAAGTACCCCAACTGAGGGATATACACCACATTGAGAGTTTCATTAGGGAAGTGTTTGTATACATTCCCCAAATCGTATGCCAATCCTTGAAGTACTTCCTCCAATGTGTTATATTTGATTCTGAGATCATCGAGGTTCTTATTGACCCCATCTCTAACATAAACCCTCTCCCAATCCTTTGAAGAATCAAAGTCTATAATTTTGGTTATACGGGAGAGAAGATTCTGCAAAGTATTGATATCCACATTCTCAATGATCTGTTGAGCAATCACAGTCTGTTGAAACCTTGTGAAAGATTGGATGATAGTCATTATTTTAATGGATGTTCTTAAAAAGGATTCGAGGCTCACCCAACTTGAAAGCTTAGGGCTGGAAGCTGTCATTGCGGTATTTAAGACTTGGATGTTTCCGAGATTTTTCATTAGGCTGGTCAACTCATCGAGGTATCCTCCGCAGCTTTCGTCAGCAAAGCACTCTATCGTATTTTGTCGTTCTTCGATCTTTTCGATTGTAGCCAAGGGTTTGTATAACCATGATTTGAGCATCCTCTCCCCTAGAATAGAGCCTGTTAGGTTGATATAATTGAAGACAGAGTTTTTGACGCCTGAATTTTGTGCTTCATTATAAGATGCGAAGATGTGAAGTGCATAGTAACTATCAGAGTCCATATACATGTAATCCTTCGGTGTAAACTTATCGACAAGTCTAATGAAAGAGCTGAAAGACTCCACATTTTCATCTAGCGAAGACAAGTTCTCCATGACATTGCACAAGGCACCAAAGCAATTTCTCTTTTGACGTGTTAATAGACAGTCAGGTATAAGTTTACAGAGCACAGTATGTCATACGGCCAAGTTAGCAGTCTTTGAAAACCTCAACTCTGATATCATTGGATAAACATGACTATCAGCTGAAGACTCCATAATTGAGTCAATTACCCTGATGGCGTTCTCTCTGGCGAAATTCTTGCCCCTAATGATCTCGTAAGTGAAGCTTCTTCTTTCACTCTGCTCCTTCACCCAATCACACACATTGGAGTCTATTCTCGAAGAGAGGAAAATCTTGGAACACGGAAGTTGGGTCAAAACACCGGACACTGTTGTACTCAAATCATCAGAGAAGACATCCTCCACAATGGTAAGATGCTTCGCAGAGAAGTCAAGAACACAACCGCCGACGCTGCGCCCATCGCAGTCAAGTACCGAGTAAACCTCATCAACGACCACACTCTTTTCAGACATTTCATCACCTGTTCAACCCGAGCACAGTAAAGAAGTAAACAACGATATGCCGCCCGTAAAATAAAGTGACGCCTTTCAACTTCCGAGGACAACAAGTCCCGGAATTCAATTCTCTTATCGATTGGTTTGAAGCCCTTGTATCTGTTCTGCCGTACCACCGGCCACTTTGGTTATCGCTTGCCACATTGACAGAGGTGGTGGTGGAAGACACACTTGGAGAAGCACGAGGGAGAGTTACCACAGGGCGGCCATTTTGTTCTTGCCACTGAACGTTAAGTGCGGGATCATTCTGTAAAACTGGTGAACAAGAAGGCTTGAAAGGGGCCCTAATGGCACAGCAGAACACCTTCCTCTCACGTGTGTTTGGCGCTCAGTCACAACTTCAAGACACAGAGATGTCGAGTATGAGAGATGGCAATGTTGATGGCGAAGAAAGTTTCGGATTTGGGCGTGCTCATGAGAGATCTTTGATTGAGTCTGATGAAGACAGTGAATCCGAGGATATGGACGAGTCCCAGTTGTTGCATAATGGTATGAGTGAATCCCACTTCATGGATCATTTGGACTCTATAGCTCCAAACAATCTACATGTCCAAGAGGAGGAAGAAGATGACGTACCACCGTCTTTATTGGTACAAGCTGAGCCACAAAATCCTCGCTTTGAACAGAAACAGCAAAGATTTCCTGCAGCACAAGGTCTGCCGATTGCGCAAGGCAAGCAACCTTCACCACCGCAGATATCACACAAAAAGGAGCAAAGAAATTCACAGACACAAGGGTTGCCTGACGATGAGCGTATAAGGAGGGAAAACTTGGGAATATTGAATCAGAAGGAACGTGCGCTTTGGAAATGGGCGAATGTCGAGAACCTCGATAAGTTTCTCCAAAATGTCTACTCTTACTACTTGGGAAGTGGCTACTACTGTATCTTGATGACGAAATTTCTCGACTTGTCTACACTCTTGTTCGTGGTATTCTTTGCAACCTATCTCTCATCGTGTATCGATTACTCTAAGCTGAAACTACCAGGCTCGAGAAGCCTTGGAGATATCAAAGTCGATCAGTGCTATGATCGTATTGGATTTACCGGAAAGTTTTGTTTGTGGATGTTCTATATCTATGTTGGTCTTAAATCGATTCAACTCTATATTGATGCAAAAGACTTGAGCGAGCTCCACAACTTTTATAACTATCTGTTGGAAATCTCTGATAATGATCTACAAACCATTTCATGGCAAGTTGTCGTTTCTAGAATCATGTTGCTGAAAGATCAAAATGCAGTCAGCTCAAATGTCTCTGACGCTAAGTCGAAATCCAGGATTGATGCTCATGACATTGCCAATAGAATCATGAGAAAAGAGAATTATTACATTGCCTTGTTCAACAAGGACATCTTGGACCTGACACTACCTATCCCGGGATTCAAGAGTAGCACATTAACGAAGACTTTGGAATGGAATTTGCAGTTGTGTATCTCTGGCTTGGCATTCAATGAACACGGGCAAGTACGTCAACAATTGTTGAAAGAGTCCAGCAGACGAGAACTGGCAGAAGAATTGAAGAAAAGATTCAGATTAGCTGCTGTTTTCAACATTATTCTATCTCCGTTATTGGTGACTTATTTTATTCTACTCTACTTCTTCAGATATTTCAATGAATACAGAAAAAATCCAGGATCGATTGGAAGCAGGCAGTATACGCCATTGGCGGAATGGAAGTTCAGAGAATTTAACGAATTATATCATCTTTTCCAAAGAAGAATGAATCTCAGTGTTCCAGTTGCATCGCATTATGTTGATCAGTTCCCCAAGGAGAAAACTGTTGTCGTTTTAAAATTCATTGCTTTCGTCTCTGGTTCCTTCGCTGCGGTCTTAGGTATCCTTTCCATCATTGATCCGGATATGTTTTTCAATTTTGAGATTACCAAGGATCGCACGGTGCTGTTTTATATCAGTGTCTTTGGTACCATGTGGGCAGTCTGTCATGGTGCTATCCCGGAAGAGTACATTGTCTTTGATTCAGAAGCAAGTCTGCATAGAGTGGCTGAATATACCCATTATCTCCCCAAATCTTGGGAGGAAAGATATCACACTGAAGAGGTGAAGACAGAATTTTGTGACTACTTTACACTGAAGCCAGTGTTGCTCTTCAGAGAGATAACTAGTTTGGTCATGACACCTTTCATTCTTTGGTTCTCCTTACCAAACTCTGCTGATAAGATTCTTGATTTCTTCAGAGAATACTCTGTTCATGTGGATGGGTTGGGCTATGTCTGTACTTTCGCAATGTTCGACTTTGAAAAATCCAAGCCGAACAAGAAGGATAAGCAAAAGTTGAAAAAGAAGGGTACCTACTACGGCAGTGGAGAAGAGAAGATGATGAAGTCTTATCTCTACTTCTTGGATAGCTATGGAAACAATGAGACACAGCGCAATGGAGCTCCACCTCCAAGACATACAAAGGCCAGCCCATTACAACAATCAATCTATTCTAAGCTGAAGCCTCAGAGTCCGGAGCAGTGGTACGATAATCGAAACAACGATCTTGGTAAATCATTCATGCTCGATCCACTTCAAAAGCGTCCAGGTTTGAGAGATCGATTCCCTGCTTCGGATTCGGAAAGACAACTCTTGGGAGAATCCTTCATCACAACTCTCCCAAAAACAGATGTCAACGCTGAGGCAGAAGATGGAAAGAACCCTGGTGTTTTAGGTTTACTCAATGAGTTTTATAAGGATTATCAGATTTCACACTGAGTTTGGTCATGGTTTAATTACACGGTTTTTAGGTTTATGGGAGAAAATACTTGTATTTCCGTATCACTTCTTACCCTTACGAAGTTTCTTTTCTCTCTCGTACTCATTCTTCTCAGCACCTTCAACTGTGTTGATCTGGTTCATAATTCTAGCCATCTTAGAGTGGTAAGCAGCATAAGACTCCTTCTTCTCCTTAATCTGTTGTCTAGCTTCGAATCTAGTATCCTTACGCATTTCACGGAGTGCAATCTTACGCTCTTGCTTAACTTGAGAACGCATCTTGTTGATCTCTTGTCTCTGTCTGTTTGGATCATATGACTTCTTTTCTGGGTTAAAGTTCTCTTCGAACTTTGGCGCATATGTAGCGATGGCCAATTTCTTGTGTTCTTGTAACGTCAATGGCTTACGTTCATCCCTAGAGAACTTGAGCAATCTGTTAAACTTCTGGGAAAGTGATACCAGAGGCTTAAAATCTGGGTAGGTCTCTTGCAATTGTGACAGAATGGTCACAAACGGTTTCGAGATCTCGATCAATGCAGTCTTATCCTTCCAGGTGTCCAAGGCCAACTCCAGAGTAGACAGGATCTGCTGGAATAGAGCAAATTTATGAGAGTCACCAAGCTCACGATCAACGTCAGAGATACGTAATGATTCGATCTTTGAAGAGATTTGGGTTGGTAATGGCAATCTGACATCAGGCTTAGCAGTCAAGTCATCACCGGTAATGTCAGTTGGTGCAATGGATAAAAGAGCCTTTTGCAGGAAATAGACAACTTCTGGGATGTATCTCTTTGAGTATCTTTGATAAAGCAGGAATACTTGGGAGATGAATGAACCACCAAGTAGTGTGTTCAAAGAAGTATACTTAAGCTGTTCAAGCGCCTCACCCATGACAATAGATGCTGGGGTTACAACAAGATGGAAATGATCGGAAGTGGAATACACCATACCAACCACTGTGAAGAAGGTCAAATCAGAGATCATTGGGAACTCGTCATCACCACCAAGGGACATTACTATACGTTCATGAATTTCTTGAATCTTGTCACGAAGAGCCTCTGTCAATTCGATGTTATACTTCTCTGAGAGCTTCTTCACCAATGATATGAGACCTTCTTGTACTTCTGTGAATTTCTCATCGTTGATTTGGTTGGACTCTGAGAGGTAGAGGATGTGCTGGAACAAAATCACAGTGAAAACAGCCAGCTTCTCCTTGTTGCCATGCATCAAGTGTGGTGCAAAAGTCTTCAAGATCTTATTGGCTTGTGGAACAGTCTCTTCGAATGGACGTTCCTCTAACAAATCTAGCCAATCCTCATGAGATTCAGGGCAAGTGATAACAGCCTTTGGCGGTGATCCCGATTCGTGGTGCTCTTCCACTCCTTCTTCACTCTCGTCATCCTCAGATGGGCCACCCACAGTGAACCCTTCACCTTCATCTTCGCTACCTTTAACCCAGAAGTCATCATCCAAGTCATCTGGACCCTTCTCCTGTTCATCCATGGCTTCCATACGTCTCAGTCTTGCACTCTCCAACTCTCTCATCTTCTCGGCTCTTTCTCTCTTGATCTCCTCGTCCGTCTTAGTTCTATCAGCTGGTGCAGCGCGTCTATCCATTGCCAATTCCTTAACAGTCATCTCGTAACTTGGACCGTCCTCAGGATTGAAAATCTTCTGTGCAGGCTTCTGCTTCGGAATTTGTCTTAAATCACTCATGACATCGTCGAATTCTTCGTCAAGATCCATGATTTTCTCTTGCGCCTTCTCTTGTATTATTTGACGTTGCTGCTTGTAGAATTTGGATTTAGCAATAACCTCCTTCATAACCTCGGCCTTGGTCTTCTTCTTCTGTGGAACAGCGATTTCCCCCTCGTGATCCTCCGCATCTTCTACATCTTCTAATGAGCGCTTCTTTGGCTTCATGAAGTCATCATCTGAGCCTTGCAAGTCATGATCGACCTCGAAATCATCTTGAACCGCTAATGATTTACCATAGTGCGTCAACCCTTCATCGTCATCCATCTCATCATCTTCGTCATCCAAACTAAACAAAGAGGTCTTCGATTGCATCTGTTTCTCCCTTGTAAAACGCTCCAGCATCTTCTGTTCAGGCGTCAAAGTACTGTCTGCTTCACCAAAACGTCTATCTCTCATCAAACCGCTCTTGTTCTTCTGAGCCTTCTTAGCCTCATAAGCAGCCATTCTCTGTTCTTCACCAATCTGCTTGGAGATACCAGGCTTACCCTGGCCACCTTTCATTCTGGTGGTGTCATAATCCTTCTTCTTTTTATTCACCTTAATCTCAAAGGGGTTGAACTGCTCTCTGATCTTAGAGATGACCTCTTGCTTGTCATCACGACGGGTGTCCGAAGGGGCTTTCTTTGTGCCTTTCTTCTTCTTGATGTTGGTCTGACCAGTAAGACCACCCTCCTTCAAAGCAGCCTTCAACTGCTTCAACTGTGAGCCGGCCATGGTGCTTTTGTCTTTTTTCTTTTGTTTTGTTTATGTCTACTCTCGAGAGAACTCACAGAATTTTTTTTTCACAGTGGAGACTTTGCACCGCCACAGCTCATCGCACCCGCCACAACTCTCAAAAGCGGAAGTCCTGTGGCGCATTCAGAATTCGCGAAATTTCGTTGGAGGTTCAAAGAGGCGAACGGAAGACAACAACAAAGGACAGAGCAGTTCAGTATAACAGTATAACAGATAAGGAGAGCATAAAATATGTCGAGAGACGCACCAATCAAGGCAGAGAAGGATTATACAGAGCTCTTGGACGAACAATTCCCACAGATTGAGCTTCTGGGCGCCGTAAGTTGTGGCGGGCCGCAGTGTTCACCTTCTATGGTGGCAAACCTTAACACAGATCTCGTTTACTAACAATTATCTAGACTGACACCTCAAGCGCTCTTGAGAAGTACTTGTTCTTGGAGAAGCAAACGCGCCAAGCCTCCGATTTGGTCTCTTCGAAGAGGGTGCTCTCCAAGATTGTCGATTTGTTGGCATCCAAGAAGGACTGGAAACTATTGAACGAACAATTGATTCTCCTTTCAAAGAAGCATGGACAGCTGAAGTTGGCAGTACAGGTGTTCGTGCAACAGGCTATGACCTATCTGGATAAGACAGATGACTTGGAGATCAAGATTGCATTGATTGAGACCATTAGAACAATCACGGAGAGTAAGATCTTTGTTGAGGTTGAGAGAGCTAGAGTCACCAGAGAATTGTCCCACATCAGAAGAGAAGAAGGTAAGATTGATGAGGCCACAGACTTGCTTGTTGAACTGCAAGTTGAGACATATGGATCTATGGTTCTTAGAGAGAAGATGGAGTTTATTCTGGAACAGATGGAGTTATGTATCTTGAGGGGCGATTTCACACAGGCTACAATTCTTTCTAGAAAGATTCTCATCAAGACACTACAGCAAGGGGAGTACCAAGATATCAAGTTGCAGTACTACCAACTTTTGGTCAAGATTGGCTTGAGCAAGAACGATTACTTAAATATTGCCAGATACTTTATGTCCATCTATGAAATTGAAACCATCAAGAGCGATGAGTCGAAATGGAGACCAATCTTGACGAAAATAGTATACTTCATCGTTCTCTCTCCATATGACAACTTGCAAAACGACTTGATCCATAAGATTGATTTGGATACCAACTTGAAGAAATTGGACTTGCAACATAGATTAGTGCAATCTTTCATCACACAGGAACTCATGAGATGGCCAATCATCAAGGATATCTATAGTAAGGAGCTTGAATCTAGTGAGTTCTTCACACCCTCTAACAAGGAAAATGCTAAGCATTGGGAAGATCTTCGTAACAGAGTCATTGAGCATAACTTGAGAGTCATTTCCACCTATTACACAAGAATCACATTGGCTCGTTTGAACGAGTTGTTGGATTTGAACGAGACTGAGACTGAACAATTTATCAGCTTGCTTGTGAATCAAGGTACCATTTATGCAAAGATCAACAGACCTGCAAAACTTGTTGATTTCGCTAAGCCAAAGGATTCTAATGAGCTGTTGAATGAATGGTCTAACAACGTGGAGGCCCTCTTGGGACATGTTGAGACTATTGGGCATTTGATTACAAAGGAAGAAATGATGAATGGTATTAAGACTAGGGCTTAAATCTTCGTTCTTAATCGATGTGTCTTTGTGAAACTTGAATGTAGAGTCATATATATGTAAATTCCAGCAGAAGGTTTTGGTCATGCGTATGGGGTATCTATAGTAGTTATGACCTAAGACTGAACGGTAGCTCTGTTCATTACCTTAGGCCTTGACTGTTGACACATAAAGGTCACACAACACGCAATGAGCAAGCAAATAAGACGAATTGGGCCTGTGAGCTGAAAAGAAATAACAAGTATGATCAGCATTCACAACGTAAAAGATGAGCATTTTTCTAGGCTCCGAAAGAAAGTATATTCTCTCGAGCCCTTTCCAAGAGAGCATAAGTACTCATCTAAGATGGCGCGTAAAAAAACATAAAAAGAAAGACTCTTTTGGGATACAATCACTGGATCTTTTAATACTTTTTCCTTCCATTTTCGAGGGTCAAAATCCTAATTTTCTTGTTGTTATTGTTGATCAAATATGGAGACTATTATGAGCGCACTTGCAGAGAACACCAGTCTCTCTTCGATTTCTTGGCCCTCTAAAGAAGTCCACCAAGATACATCAAATGATTCGAAGAAGAATCTGATAAGCATGTTACTATATGTGGGCTTGGCTGTCATTATCACATGTGCTATTCTTGGACTTGGGGTCTATTTCATTTCAAGATGTACGACCAAGCGTCAAGAACGAAAGTATCAGCAACGACGAGAAGAACTCAATAGAGAACAAGCCACAGAAAAATGTTGATCAACATTGTATAGATCTTATGGCATGATGCTTCAGGTCTTCGGTGAACCGTCCATCTCCTATGACGGTACAGGCTTCAGTATCATTTAATCTCCAGAGTTGTTAAATACGGCATAGATGTCGGTACAGCTCTGTAGACCATCTCGTATGTGTGTAAGTTAGGAGAATATGCTCATCATCCGGGTTAGCCAAATATGAGGTTTCTGTATCAGTCACACATCCGAATCAGAGTTCACTTCTTATCATCACGTCTTCTCTTTGCGCTCTCCACCAGTTCATTCCATCTCTGTGTGAGCTTATGAGTAGTGGACTCTAGCTTTTGGTTCTCCTTTATCAATGCCTCAATCTTGGACTCGTAATCTTGCTTCTTCACTCTATCCTGTTGTTGAAGTTCTCTCTTGAGCATAGCCAGGTAATTCTTTAAACTCAGTTTGACTTTCTTATGAAGCGACTCGTAAAGTTGTAAGTTCTCACTACATTGGCTCAGCAACACTTTCAGCGATGCGTTTTCCATCTCCAATTCCTCAATAGACTTCCCGGATGGCTTATACTCCAGTGGTTTAGGCTCATCAATAGTGATGTTTGGTGACTTCAACAGACTCAGAACCTGTAACTGAAATCTCGTCAGGGGATCCAGATCGTCATTTTCCGGTAGCTGTGTGCTCATTATGCCTCTAACGTTGGCCAATGAGCCCAATATACTATCCTTTGGGTCCTTAGGCGCTGCCATCGGCGTTATAATTGGCGTCTTCATGTTCTCCAGAGAGCCCATCTCAGATGCCCGTTTGTTACACTGTTCCACCAGAATAGTCAATGCACTCTGTATCTCCCTGTTCTCAGTCTTTTTGATGTGTTCCTTGAAGGTGTCCGCTGCCTGTTTATAGAGAGAAGAGGCATCTTTGAACTGCCTCTTGCCCACCAGCGCATCTGCCTTATCCAGAGTCTCATATGTCTGTTGAGCTCTGTTAGTTCCCTGTGGAATTTATCTCCTCTCCTGAGGCACTCACGTCTATCAGCATTTTGTTGTTGTGATGGGCTTTCCACTGCTATTGTTGCTGTCGTGTGAAACATCACCACCTCAGACAACAAACTGCGATAAAGAGGACACCACAACACCACACAACCATACAGAACTACCACCCACACAATCACATGGACACAGACCTCATCTTTCCACATAGTGAGGAGTTCTGGACCTTTGCGCAGAACTCACTGAGGTGCTCTGACCCTGAAGATCTCACCACCGTCAACAGGCAACTCGTTGCGTTTCTCAAGACCGTCGCTGACCACATCCAGATCTTCGTGAATGACGACCAGGACCTCTATCGCTGTGCCCTCTCCTTGGTATCATGTGAATTCTACGAACAGAACAAAAACTTTTGCATCGCTAAACAGCTTAGTCTCTTGAGCATTGATTGCCTTGACCAGAACTTTCGACTCTTTGTGAGCTATGTCCTATTATTGGATTGCAAGAACGACTCAACTTTACTCCAGGTGATCCAGGACTATCAGGGGTTTACAGTGATATATCGCAGCCTACATACTTTGTTCGAGACGCTAGCGTTGCTAGATGACGATAGAGACTCTGGCAGCCTTGGTGTGTTAAGAAAGACATGCACCGTCCAGTTGGACATCATGTTTCAACTGTGCAAATACCTTAGCATTTCATATGAAGAGCTCTCAATAATTGACACTTTCTTCATAAACTACATCTTTGAATCCCTCGTTGTCGCCGATGTTGATGATATGTTTAACGCTGCCAAATTCAAGCTCATCCTGGCAGTTAACGAACAATTCATGATTGTTTCTCGTGATCATAAACTAGAGAACAAAATTCTCTCCACGATTGCCACTCATACTACATTCAGAAACTTCAGTGAATGTCTTCTGATGTTCTTTAATAGAGAAGAGGATAGATGTCTCCAAATTATGATCTCCAAGATACTTTACTTGATTCTCACGAACAAGGAGAGCTCAGACTTGTTCTACCATAATGACCTTAATGTGCTCGTGGATGTTCTCATACGTGAACTGCACAACTTATCAGACGATGAGGAATCCATCAGAAACACTTTTCTCAGGGTATTGCATCCATTGTTGAAGAGACCCCAATTCGAGACAACACAGTACAAGAAAGATGGTCTCGTTTCGTTGCTGAAATACCATGCTGGAGTAGGTCACACTTTTTGGAATCCATCTGAGACTACAAAGAGATTGGCATCACGCTGTCTTAACGTGAAATGGCTTCAAGATGATCCTGCAGAAGTGGAGTCTATCAACAGCAACGACTCATCCATCATCGATAGATCTGAAAAAATCGTCATTGACTCTGAATTGAGCAACAGCTCTGAGACGTCGCTGCTCTCAATATCGAAGAAGAGACCACCACCGCCACCGTTATCACGCAAACTGGTGAAACCCGCGATAAACAGATAGCATTTTCTTGCTTGTATTTATAGCTTGGTACGTATTATATGTACTATAATTGCACTTCTTCATCATTGTCGTCGTCTAAGTAGCTCACCTTCTCAGCGTTCTGATATTCGTCGATCACGTCTTGTACGCATTCTCTAGATTCTTTAAACTCATCAAGTCCACTCTGAAACAACTTACCATCTTTATAACCTCCAACAAAGGCGGAACGTCTCATGATCTTATCGTATTGTTTGCACGTCTTATCCAGGAGTGTTACTATAGATGAAGTATTCGAAAGCATTAACCCACTAACGTAATTCGAATTCTGGGTCGTGTAATGAGGAGATTTTTTACCCTGCGCTATATGTACACTTGAAGATGACCACGGTACGAATTTGGCTCTCTGCTGTGCCTTTATGATAGATTTCTGAATATCTGATTGCTCATAATCACCTTGAAGGATATCAAAAATGGATATGTATGAATCATGTTTATCATCGGAATCGATCATACGGATCTTTCTGTCCAATAGTTCCAATACAACATCATAAGCGCTAGACTTACGGATCTGACGAGCATCTTGCACGAAGTCCGATGTGAAAGGCGTATAGCTTGGCACGATGAAATGAAGATCTGGTGTGAGAACAATTGTGGAGATGATACTTGTGAGTGAGTTGTACATGTACCCCGGATATCTTAACGTATTTGTCGTTGAAGACATTATCGTAGATATTAGTTGATTGGTCTGTGAGATTGTCGGGCTGTTACTCTGGAAAGTCTTGATGGCATTGTTTAGGAGGGCACTGTTCTCCACGACGATATTGGCATCTGAATTCTCAATCAACCTCTTCAGCGTAAGGACTGTGTTGTATGGTTGCACAACGACGTCACTAGATTGGCCACTCTCAGGGAAGACAGAGTATGTTGTTACCAACTTCTTGTTGTATCTATCACTTAACATCTCCAAGATGTGAGACCCCACACCAGAGCCGGTACCACCAGCGACGGAATGCACCAATTGGAACGCCTCCAAGTTATCACAAGAGTCCAGTTCTCTATCAATGATGTCTAGAAACGGTTCCTTTTCACTATCTGCGTAGTCATAACCCTTTGACCAGATATTTCCAGCACCTAGCCCCGTAGAGCTCTGAAGAATGTTTCGATCGTTGAACAAATGGTCTGTGTTGTTTCTGATATCATTGATCACGCCTGGTTCCAAGTCCACCAGAATAGCTCTGGGTGTGTATCTTTTATCATCATTGCTGCTAAAGAAGACATTGGTTTCGTCTGTACGCTTCACGTCTGTTGTTGTGAACCCATCAACGCCTATAGCGTGCTCGCGACACAACTGAGACCAGAACTGATGGCCCACCTGGTTACCGCACTGGCCGACTTGTAGTGTAATGATCTGCCTGATTGCAGTTGTTAGTAGGTGCCCATTCAATTGCCTTAACGCTCCAACACTCACGGCATCTGCTTTGTCCTCTGTGCTCTCTGGTGTGCTCTTCCGCTTTTGTCTTAACTTTCGCGTGTTTTGTTTTGATTTGAGATTCGGTTCGAGCAGCAGAACATCAAGTTTCCGTCAACGGTTGTTGTAGGATGTCGTTTGGCTTCTTAGCCCTATCCTATACTTTAAAGGCATTATAATTTATTTTGATGGAGTCTCGATATTAATGGTAGCTGTCTGAAAAGCATAGCTCATACAAAGTAGTTAAGAGACGGGATCGGTGAAACGTTGTGGACTGTTAGTACTCCTCCCGAGGAAGTGAAGAATCACACAGCTATGGCAGCAATATCCCTTGAGGATTGTACTAAAGTTTAAAATGGTTGAATACATAACATACTTGCAGGGATATACAGAATATCCGCTTATCTTATTCTAACATGTTCGGTTTAAAGGTGTTACAAGCTTCGTGCGTTGAACCTCGAGGAATGTTACAGTTGTCAACAAGAGCTTCTATAAACATTCTGGAGATTAGAAGCTCCAGAGCTACAAACCATGAAATTTTTCGTAAAACATTTCACCATTCTGTAAACATATCAATTTAACAGGAGTTGATAATACAGTCATGAAATGTTTAGTTAAGTCTTAACTCCTTTGAGGATAGGAAGGGTGTATTATCAACATTCACTCTTTGATTGTGGAATCAAAGTAGGAAGCTCCGTAAGCGTGAGTTTTCATTGTAGGCCTCAACTGCAGACATGCTCTCAAGACTTGACTTAGCAAGGTTCGTTGATCAACTGCACCGTGCGTCTTTGGCGACGTTGCACGATTTGACCGGATATATTTTTATTAGGGATGGGATCGAATAAGCGTAACGGTTATTCGATATTCGAATCGAATACTCAATCGAATAATTACCTTTTTGACTAACTGTAGAATGATGCTTATTTTTCTTCAAAAGACCTTGCAAA